>VMDO01006287.1:0-102070 GCA_007922755.1 Pedetes capensis | reverse complement strand
GCTGTGCAGGAAGGCCCGCGGGGAACGTGGCCGGCCTCCTGATCGCTCTTCATGTAGACAGCCAGGCAATGCCGCCCTTGCTGTGCATACTGGTGAGAGGGACAGTCCCTCTCAGCGCCTCTTAAGTGTTCTGGTGAACATCAACCAGTCTCCTCATTGCCTGGGGGCTTTCTCTGTCCTGAAGTAAGACTCTACCCCCGCAGCCATGGAAATTGGTGTATAAATAGGCTTGAGGGCACAGGTCAGCTCTGAAGGGTCCTTCCTACCCTGTTCCCAGAGTCCCTTATTAGGATTGAATGTCAGTTGCCAATGATGATGGTGGTCTAGATGACACATCTGTTTTTTGCTTCTTTTTCTTCCTTTCTTTTCCTTTCCGTTTTTCCTCCTTTCCTTTCCTATCCTTCCCCTTCCCTTCCCTTTCCCTGCCCTGCCCTTTCTTATTCTCCACTTCTAGGATTATGTCTCCAATAATGCAATTTTGCTTGACTCTGACTGCAACAATGGGCTCATATAAAGATTGTGTGCATGGCACAGTGTTGGGTAGTGCTTTGTTCTGCCATACTTAGATTCGATATGAGAGGGACCCAACTCTACAGCATACAACAACAACAACAACAACAACAACAACAACAACCACCACCATGTCTTGGGGGTCTGCTTCTGTAAAACCAAGTCAAACAATTGAGTCTCTCTGGAAGAAAGGTACTCAATATCAGAGGACCTGGTGGGCAGCACCTGAGCAGCTTCCTCATTGGTGAGCATCAATCATGGAGCCAAAGAAGAGGAAAACACAAGTATTCACGAGCACACCTGGGACACTTGTGATTTGGAAGAAGAGAGAGGGGGCAGATTTTGCTCTTGCCACTGAAGTGTAAGTTATTACTGTCGTGAGAATCCCTACTTTGCTCACCCTGTTGGTTGGCAGGACATAAACATATGCCACATTAGTGTTCCTCACAGTACCTGCCCTAAATAAGATGAGGACAGCTGAGTGCGAGGGATTACTGAGGGCACACATTTCCCAAGCATCCGCAGTCCCTGCTCAGATTTAAGTTTCACAAATGGAATCTGCAGGCCAGGAACGATTGTTGTCTCAATTGGATATTAATAATTTGTGCCCCTTCTCCTACCAAAAAAGAGGGCTGAGAAATTGCTGCTTACGCTGTGAATTCTAGAACATTTTGGGTCAACTGACCTTCTAAAATCACCTGGTCAGTGTAGCTGCTATTTGCAACACCTAAGGTAATATTTTCATAATCCTCAGCCCACTGGCCCCAAAGATGAGACGCAAGTTTGCAGCCTGCAGGCGCTGCTCCATTCAGGTCTTCTTCTTCCCAAACCTTGCTGGAGAAGCTCAAAGCTCGGACTCTCTAGGAAGATCTTCCGGGTCATTACAGTTGTTTGAGACACCGAATCCCCATAAGTCCATCATGTTCTTACCACTGGCAATATCAAAGTACAGGGGCTATTAGAGGTCGATTCGTCCCTGCTGGATCAGGTGTCATGAAGCCATGGGCTATGTTGGCCGCACATTACGCTGGGCTTGCTTCTCCAAAACACAATCCCTAGGGTGATCAATTAATGCCATTAACTCTGTAGCTAGACTGTGTCGGCTGACAGGTGTCTTCATGGTGTGGATAGGTGGCAGGAACTTCTCAGCCACTGGGCTTACTCGTAAGCCATAGACATATCTTCTTCTGAAAAATGACATTTAAGGGAAAACTTTGTCTCATTAGAAAAGCCAATTTTTGTGATATCTTGGCACTATAACTCATCTGCGTACAGCTGTACCACTGTGGCATCCAAGCTTATCAGGTCTCAGAAGCTAAGCAGGGTTGGGCCTGGTTAGCACTTGGAGGGAGATGCCTGGGAACACCAGGTGCTGTAGGCTTGGGAGAAGGACTTGGCAACCTACTCCCAAAAAACAACCAGCCATTGAAAACCCTATCAATAGCAGAGAAGCACTAACAATACTGCTTTGCCTATTGTACATAGGGTCACTATGAGTCAGACACTGACTCAATGGCTCCTAACAGCAACAACATACCTCATCCAGGTCTTGCTCACCTGGTAGTGTTCTTGGAATTGGGAAAAGATTCTAACACTTAGCATAACTACGGAAAAGATTCTGGTGCCAAATCTGTAGAGGCTCTGCAAAATGAGTGCATGGGCAGAACTTCTTGATAGAAATCTACATGGATATAAATTGTTACATATGCATCCATTGCTGTGGTTTGAGTGTGTCCCAGACAATTCACACATGTGTTGGAAAGTTAATCCCCAATGCAATCGTGTTGAGAGGTGGGACCTCTAAGAGGCGAATAGGTCATAAGGACTCCCTCCTGGGTGGATCAATGTTGGTATTGCAGCAGTCAGTTTCTTACAAAAGCCAGTTCAGCCCCTGCCTCTTGCTCTCTCGTGCTCTCTTGTCCTTCTGACTTCTGCCAAGGTATCAGGCAGCAAGAGGGCTTTCACCAGATGCAGCTCCTTGATCTTGGACTTACCAGCCTCCAGACTTGTGCACCAAGCAACCTTCTATTGTTTATATTGTTTATACTCAGCCTGTGGTTTTTTGTTATAGCAGCAAAACAGACTAAGACAGCCATCTCTTCAGTGTGAGAAAGACTGTAAGTTCTTTCTAAAAGTAGTGCCAAGTGGAACATTAGAATTACAAAGTTTAAAGGGCTCAATGGCACCCAACAACAACAACAATGATGCCTGTATTGCATAAAGTAAGACTTTCAGTAGATTAGACCCTTAGGAAAGGTCACTCCGTTGACTGGGTTTGTTGGCACAGAGGGTAATGGACAGCTGCCCAATCCTTGCAACTTACTCTCAAAAAATAACCTTTGGTTTCCCCTTAATTACAAATTTCTTTGCTTATAAAAATGTGGATGTGGTTTCATCATTTCACATCCCTGAGCCTGGTGTAGAACAGGGCGTGGGCTGTGGGTGCCCTGTTGTAAAAGTTCAGATGGGGTGAGGGGTCCAGAAAGCTCAGAAGCAACTTAATGGGGACGGAGGATGCGGGGCAGGATAGGAAGGATGAGGACTGAGGCATGGAGCAGGACTCAGGGCATCTGACCTGCCGGAGAGGTTGTGTTTAGAAGTGAGGCAGGTCCAGAGCAGCAGGGTGGCAGGCAGTCTCAGCACGAGCGCCAGGAGCTGCTTGGACATGTGTCTGTTAAACGGCAGAGTACCACGTGGAGGCCACGGTGCACAGGGCAAGGGTGTGTGGACCGCAGCAGATGCAGGGCTCAGGCCAAGAAGGCCAGAGCTCAGGGCCAAGTTTATGGACAACAGAGTGTGGGTGATTTGCCCAACACGGTGCAGCTTAGTGAAAGGTTGAGATGGAGCCCTATGGTGTCCAGAGGCCTCGGCACAGCAGACGTCAGGCCTGTGGCTCAGCAGGAGGAATTCCAACCTACGTGCTGGGGCTGGGCTGCCAAGATGTGTTTCGCTATAAGCTATGGCCTGATCTGCGCAGGGATGTGCCTTGCATCGGGAAGGGTACAGCTTTCTCGTGTGAAGCTTGAGTCTGGTCGAACACATGTAGGGCTGTCTAACTGAGCAAGTCCAGCTTAGCTTGCCTACCTCAGGTATTCTCCCCCCTTCCCTGCTATTAGCCTTAGCCACACTGTCTTCTTTGCTTTTCTGTAGGAAGTTCAATCACTTTCATGCCACTGGGCCTTTGCACTGGTTGTCCCTGCTACTTGAAATACTCTTCCCAAAGGCATCTTGGCTGACTTTCTCTCTTTATTCAAGTTTCTTCTCTAATAACCCTCTTAAGAAAGTCTTTCCAGATTGTTATTGCTAAAATAGCACCTATTCTTTCTCTAGCCTCTTCTCCGTCTACTCTATGTAGGACATTTTCTATTTCTCAGCTATAATTAAAGCACTATGAGATAGAACTTTGTTTATTTGCCATCATGCCTTCAGTGTGTAGAACCAGGCTTGGTACCAAGAAATATTCAAGAAATATTTATGATGCATGAACAAACTAACAAAAGAGCAAACGAACGTATTATGCCGGTCCTTCGGCAGGTGGGAAGTAGCGATGGTGCTCCCCACCCACCCTCACATGACCTGGTCAGCCCAGTAAACCTGTTGTTAGGTGTCATCGAGTCACATCTGCTTCATAACAACCTTCATAGGGTTTTCAATGGCTGATTGCTTCTGAATTGCTTTGGGAATGGATTGCCAAGTCCTTCTCCCATTTCTGTGGAGCTGGGGATAGAATCGGGGTCCTCAGAGCTCAGAGCAGTGCTCTGCCAACTGAGCCAAACTCCAGCCCCAGTTAACAGCATGGAGGTGTCTAAAGTTGTCAGTGGCCCAGGGGAGACTCCACCGCTCGAGGCTGCTGAGTGCAGTGAGATGCTTTCAGCCCGCGGTGCACGTTGCCACTCATGGACCTCTCCGCGGCTGTTTCCCTCACCTCCTGGGAGCAATGGAAGTCCTGAGGACGCCCACATCTCCAACAGAGGCAAGAGACCAGCAAGGTCTAGGGGGAAGGCCCAAGCTTGGAGACTGCCCAGGGACTGCCTGACAGGAAACAGACGCTCTACTTCACGTTGTCAGGAAGATTCTAGAGGCCAAATGCTGATGACAAGCGAGGGGTCCGAGAGCAGGGTAGATTGCTTCCCAATGGAAAACATGAATCCTGGCTTTCAGAAACCATTGTGGATGGCGCGGTGAATAAGCAAGAAAAGAGATTCACTGGATCTGAAGGACGGTTTGATGAATGATCTGATTATCTAGAAATGTAAAAAGATGGCTTCTAAGTGTAAAAAGACTGAGATCATGGACAAAAAGGGTCATGATAAATGGATTCAGGCAGTGTAATAAATGTGATTTTCCCAGCTGAAAAAGATCAGAATCTTCAGGTTAAAAAGTCTTACCAAGCACCAGAGAGATTAATATAGGAAAGGCACACAGAGCCAGGCGTGATGGCACAGGTCTTTAATATTAGCACTCAGGAGGCTGAAGCAGGAGGATCATGAGTTTGAAGCCAGCATGGGCTACATAGTGATATCCTGTCACAAACAAACAAACCAACAAAAAAGAAAGAAAGGCACAGTTAGAAATATCTTGACAAGTTAAAATTTTTTTAATAATAAGAAACAAAGTTTTAGTTTTTACAAGGAACCATGTAGATACAAATAAAAACAAATGGTCAAGTCGACAACTCACTTTTTTTCTGTAAGACTCTGAAGATCAGAGGCAAGTAGAACAATGTCAGAGATGACACAATTCTGGAGGGAAGTAAAGGGACAGAACTTCCCAGACAGCCAGACAGACCAGGTCTCTGAAAGGACACAACACACCTTCCTTCCTTCATTCTGTTTTCTCAAAAAAGTAGGCCACAAATCACAATAAAGAACCCAGATATATGGAAAATGTGATATAAAAGAAATGCAAGGAATTTTTGAGTAAATAACTGTATTTACTTTTATGAGGGACAAAGTAAATGTAAACATAATATGGAAAGAAAAAGATTCATAGCAGTGACTCTTTAGAATGGGCTGTTATATCGAATAACACAGAAACAGTATTATTAACTTGGATTGTAAGCCAAGATTATACTGCAAAAAACCTGAAAAGGTGGGAGTGGAGATAGTGGGGAAGAAATGAGAGTATACAGATGTCTCTGTTTCCATGGGGATTCTCACCAGGTCCTATGTTATTCCTGACACTGATGAAATTCTATAAGATCAAATATTTTTGAACTGTAAGGGTGACCAGTAGCCCACTAAAGACCAAATCCACGACTGTCAAATTAGTTGGGTAAAAAGAGCAAATACATAAAAGACATTTGGGGAAATGTAGGGAGAAGCAAAGAGGCATAAAAAACAAACAGTAGAGAAAGTACGATTAGAGAAATAACAGCAAATATTTCAATTGGCACAGTAAATATGATAATGAATAAGATAAATCAAAGACTACCGGGGGGATCCAAACACAGAATGCACGTAAGAGACACATCTGTAACAGTGACAGAGGAATGAGAATTAGTTGACAGAATAAACACATCAACAAATGAACAAACAAATGGGAGTGTGAATATCCCAGGATTGTCGTTATTGTTGTTAGGTGCTGTTGAGTCGGTGTCCAACTCATAGTGACCCTATGTACAACAGCTGAAACACTATTGTCAGTGCTTATCTGCTCTTCACACGGCTTTCAGTGGCTGATTGTTTTTTGGGAGTGGGTTGCCAGGTCCGTCTCCCAAGACTACAGCACCTGGTGCTTCCAGGTGGTCTCCCATCCTGGTATTAACCAGGCTCAACCCTGCTTAGCTTCTGAGATCTGACAGCATCAGAAGCCACAGGGCTACAGCTGCAGATATCAGGATTGTTGTTGTTGTTAGGTGCCTTCGAGTTGGTATCCGACTTATAGCGACCCTCTTAGGGTTTTCAATGGTTGTTTCGGGATTGCCTTGGGAGTGGATTGCCAGGCCCTGCTCCCATTTTTGCGGTGCTGGGAATTGAACTCGGGACCTCAGAGACTGCAGCGCAGTGCTCTACCAACTGAGCTAAATCCCAGCCCTGCAGATATCAGGATAGGTACACGTAAATACTAGTCTGTTTGGAATGAAGTCTTCTGGTAGGAAGCCTCCTTATTCCCCATGATTCCTCTTGGCAAGAATATTGTATTTATGTGGAAGAAATGTGTTGATGAGCCACCAGGGTGGCACGGGTAGCCTAATGGCACGAGTAAGCCTCAGAAGATGCTCAATAACCTGCTGAGCAGGACCCAGAAGTAACTTTATCTCACCTTAGGAGAGAAGAGGAGGCAGCGGAGGCCAGTGCAGGTGGCCTGCTCTGTGTAGGTGGCCTCTTTCTGTACTCCTGGCCATGTGAGTTGGGCCTGCCAAAACCCTGCTGACCCTGGGGGACAGGGGGCTCTTTGTGGACAGGAGTAAATGAGCTTGGTCTTCTGTCCAAGTGATGAAGGTGAAATATTTAACCCAAACCTCAGGTGCGGAGGGAGGGGCATAGGAAGCCCCCAGAAACCACAGCAATATTGGGGTGGCCTTTATCAGTTTTTACAGGGCACAGATTGAGGGGCTGACAGTTCACTGACATCTGGGTTACATTGGCAAATGTGCTGTAATGGAGACTTGGAAAATATACTAACCAACACAGGCTCTGAGAGGGCAATTACAGCCTTATACCAAGGATGGTGGAGTAAAGCCACAGGTAAGGGGCGTGTTTCTCCGGGTCCCTGGTAACTATGCTCAGGACCTGGGAGGCTCTCCACAAATGGCTGGTGTTGAGGCTGGGCCCGTGGCCTCCACTGAGTAAGTGTGCAACAGTGTCAGTGATCCACCTGCAATCACCTCAGGTGAACTGGGACCTCCTTATTTTATAGGGACCTGAACTAAGACTTAGGGAGATGGTTGCGATTCTGTGGCTATGTGGATGATGGGAGCAGGTGCTGGACCTCTTCACCATTTCTTGTGCTCCCTGTCTGTGTGTGTTTTCATTTCTAGGAGCCCACATCTTGGCTGCTTTTCTGGAGGACTCTGGGTGCTCAAAGCTCCTGGGAGTTCATGTCTTCATGGTGGCCCAACACCAATGACTAATGGGTGCTGTGGGTTCCAGCCCATCCCCTTTGCTGGGGTGTAACTTCTCCTGCAGGCTCAGGCCACCATTCTCTTCTGCATGGTCTCTTCTTTGGCTTCCTCAAAATACTTCTTTGTCTTGCCCACGCTCCTATCAGGTCCTCAGCTCAGGATCTGTTTCTGGAGCATCCAAGTTGGCAGCCAATGTGGGAGGCCCCTTTCAGTTCGGGTGCTGGCTCCCAGCCTGCTTTCCACACGTCTCCCAGGATGCTTCCTCTTCAAAACTGGTAAGTGGATGCTCTTGGAGCACATGTTAAGCCTCTCAAAACCTCAGAAGATGCCACTGAGGCTGTCAGCCCTTGGTGTCCTTCTTTATCTGCCCTAGGAGCTCCTCTTTGGGACGTTTAACTCAGTTGGTAGAGAGCTGCTCTGGGTGCACTGAGTCCTTGGGTTTGATCCCTAGCACCACAAAAGTGGGAGAAGGACCTGGCAGCCCATTCCCAAAACAGTCCTGAAACAATCAGCCATTGCAAACCCTATGAATAGTAGAGAAGCTCTTACATAGTGCTGGGTGAGGCAACCTGTTGAGGAGTATTTCGTTCTGTTGTATGTAGGGTCGCTTTGAGTCAGACCTGACTTGATGGCACCTAACAACAACAACATATCTTTGTTCCAGGCACGGTGGCACACACCTGTAATCCCAGCGACTCGGAAGGCAGAGGCAGGAAGATTGCAAGTTCGAGACCAGAGGCAGTCTGCATAATTTAGTGAGATCCTGTCTGAAAAATAAGTAATTCAATGGGCTGGGAATGCAGTTCAGTGGTCCAGCATTTGCAAAGCATGCAAGCATGAGGCCCTGCGTTCAACTCCTAGTACCACAAAATCCAAAACCAAAAAACAAACAAATAAACAAAAAACCCGTGTCTTTGTTGTAGCGACTGTTCTATGCCTTTTAGAGTGTTTAGCAACTGTCCTCACTAGAAGCCAATAGAGCTCCCCTTCTCCTCTAAATTGCCACAACCAAGAATGTCTCCAGACAATGCCAAAGGTCCCAGGGGAGGAAACTCCGCCCTGGTGGAGAACCACTAATCTGTACTGTCCTCAGGGCTACGCAGATGTGTCTGGTCTGCCACGCCCTCCTCCCTCTCTCCCTCAGGAGTCAAGACTCACTTCCTCTTCTGCTAGGACTGATTTGCTGATGATCTGGGGTAGGGTTGCTCTGCTTTCAAAAAGCTTTAAACCAGCTCATCCATCTTTTGGGGACTTGGTTCCCCCTGATGTTAGTAACTCTCTCATATACCTCAGAGCTGGATCAAAAGTTTCCTCACCTTGCTGAGGAGCGTGTTTTGAATGGAGTCTCTGCTTTCACTTTTGCTTTTTTTGGTACTGTTGTTCTTAGGTGCTATTGTGAGGGTCCAACTTATAGTGATTCTTAGTACAACAGAAGAAAACACATCCTGACACTGCCATGCACACAATCTTTTTTACATTTAAGCTCGTTGTAGATACTGTGTCAATCCATCTAGTTGAGGGTCTTCCTTTTTTTTTGATTGACCTACCACTGTCCCAAACATGATGTTCTTCTCCAGGGATTGGTTCCTCCTGACAACATGTCCAAAATACATAAGATGCAGTCTAGCCACCCTTGCTTCTGGGGAGCACTCTGGTTGTACTTCTTCTAGGATGGATCTGTTTGTTCTTTTGGAAGTCCATGGTATGTTCAGTATTCGTATCCAGCACCATAATTCAAAAGCATCAATTCTTCTGTCTCCCTTATTCAATGTTCAGCTTTCACAACCATATGATGTGACTAAAAATACCATGACATTAGTCAGGCGCACCTTCTTCTTCAGTGTGACATGTTTAGTTTTCAACACTTTAAAGAGGTCTTTTGCAACAGCTTTTCCCAATACAATGCATCTTTTGATTTCTTGACTGCTGCTTCCACGTGTGTTGATTGTAGAAACAAGTAAACCAAAATCTTGGACAACCTCAATCTTGACTCCATTTATCATGAAGTTGCTTCCTGATCCAGTTGTAAGGATTTTTGCTTTCTTGATGTTGCAGTGCAACCATACCTAAGGCTGTGTTCTTTGATCTTGATCAGTTAATGTTTCAAATCCTCTTCAGTTTCAGCAAGCAAAGTTGTGTATCTGTGTAATGCAGGTTGTTAATGAGTCTTCTTCCAATCCTGATGCCACAGTCTTCTTCATAAAGTCCAGCTTCTAGGATTATTTGCTCAGCATAGAGATTAAAGAAGTACAGTGAAAGGATACAGCCCTGATACACACCTTTCCTGACTTTACACCAGACAGTGTTTCCTTGTTCTGTTCAAATGACTACCTCCTGGTCCATATACAGATTCCTCATTAGTACAATTAAGCATTCCGGTATTCCCATTCTTAACAGTTATCCATAATTTGTTATGATCCACACAGTCAAATGCCTTTGTATAGTTGATAAAACATAGACATCTCTCCAGTATTCTATGCTTTGGGCCAATATCCCTCTGACATCAGCAATGATGTCCCTAGTTCCATATCCTCTTCTGAATTCAGCTTGATTTTCCTGCAGTTCCCTGTTAATATTCTGTTGCAATTGCTTTTGAATGATCTTTAGCAAAGTTTTACTTACAAGAAATAGTAATGATATTTTTCGATAATTTTCACATTTGGTTGGATCCCCTTTCTTGGGAATAGGTACAAATATGGATTTTTTTCTAGTCAGTGGGCCAAGTAGATGTTTTCAAAACCTCTTGGCATGAGCAAGTGAGCACCTCAGTGCTGTATCTGTTGAAACATAATTGGTATTCCATCAATTCCTGGAGACTTGTCCTTTGATAATTCCTTCAAGGCAGCTTCCACTTCTTCCTTTAGTACCACTGGCTCCTGATCATATGCAGTCTTTTGAAATTGTTAATCATCTACCAATTCTTTTTGTTATAATGTCTCTGTGTACTCCTTCCATCTTCTTTTGATATTTCCTGCATTGTTTAATATTTTCCCTGTAGAATCCTTCACTATTGCCATTGAGGTTTGAATTTTTTCTTCCATTCTTTAAGCTTGAGAAAAACAGAGTGTGTTCTTCCTTTTGGATTTCTGTCTCCAGCTCTTTGCACACGTCACTATTATATTTGATTTTGTCTTCTCAAGCAGCCCTTTGAAACCTTCTGTTTAGTTCTGTAACTTCCTCATGTCTTCTTTTACTTTAGCTGCTCAACATTCAAGGGCAAGTTTCAGAGTCTCTTTTGAAATGTAATTTGGTCTTTTCTTGTTTTCCTGTCTTTCCAATGACTTTTTGCTTTCCTCTTGAATGATGTCTTTGATGTCAGGCCACAACTCATCTGGTCTTCCATCATTACTGTCTCTGTTTTCCATAGTATTGAGGACCTCTCAATGGGCTGATCAGAGCAGGCTTCTGTTTCTGCAGATGGATCCCCATCTATGTCACTAATCACCTTTCTCTATGCTGAGGAACCAGGAGTAGGAACAGGAGGGAAGCTCTTTCCTGGACAAGATTTATAACATACCTGGTAGAAAATATTGTCCAAGCCAATTTAGTTATTGGTCATTTCCATTCCTTTTGGAACTATCCAGAATGTTCTGGGTAATTCTCTCTAGCAATGTGACAGTTGTAGGAAGCACATTCAGTTTGATGTCAATGGACTAATTATAAATATATGACTTTCAAGGTGTTTCTTAACCTTCTTCAGCCTTCTTCCTCATCTAAAACTAAGTAATGGCCCACGGATAGTTTGTTTAAATGAGATAACACTTGTAAAATCACCTGGTAAAATCTATCACTCAATAAATAGATAATAAATGGAAGTTCTTTCTATTCTTGATGACCCTGGCCAAGTTCCTTCATTCATCTGAACCTCTATTTTCTTATTTGTAAAATAAGAATAAAAACACCAGTCCCAGTGCATTCCTATAGAGATGAAGTAATGATATTTTTTAGTGAGTGTTTTATTTCAGAATACTTTCACATTTACAGAAAAGTTTCAAAGTTAGTACCTAGTGTTCCCACATACAACATACTCATGTTTTCCCATTGTTTACATCTTATATTACTATGATAAATTTGTCACAATTAATGAATTAAATATGGACGGATTTAATGAAGCAATACTGATTTATATGACTAAAATCTGTGGCTACAATAATATATAAATATAGAGAATTAATGAACCAATGGAAGACCCTCCACTAGATTGATTGACACAATGGCTGTAACAGGTTTAAGCATCAGAAAGATCTTGTGCATGGCACAGTGTCAGGTAATGTTTCATTCTGCTGTACATAGGGTAATGATTTAAGTGGAAAGCCTAATTAATGCCTATTTGTGTGTGTGGTGCTGGGGATCAAACCTAGAACCTTGAGCATGTTAGGGAAGTGCTCTATGACTGAGCTGCCTACAGCTTTTTAAAGCTTTCTAAAAACTTTTTAGAAGCACAAGGTGCTGTGACTCTGTGATAGCGACATAGCCTCACCACTGTGGATAGTGCTGGTGCCTCAGATCTGGTGGGCATGGTCAGTTTGGAGGTCTGCTTTCATGCCAGGGCCCCATGGCTGTGCTCTTGACCCCCTTAGGGCTCTTCCCCTGTTCATCTTAATATTAAATCCATTTTTTGAGACTTCTGGACAAGCACTGGGCCTTGGTGAGGGTGCTAGACTACCCATCTCACATCCAGGGACCACTCTCTGGATTCAGAATCCAGATGACTTGGGTCTTCTGAAAAGGAAAAACATTAAATATCTTTCTTTGATGCTTAGTAAGAGCTACCATCTTTGGAGGACTTGCTCTGTACCTGGCACTGTGTATATATGTGATCTTTGTATAATCTTATGTAGTAAACACTAATGTTATTCTCACTTATATATGAGTTATCAGAGGTTCAGAGTGGTAGCTCAAGTGCTGGAGCTGAGATTTGAATCCAACAATCTAGCTTTATGCAGCTGACAAGACCTGAAATTAAAGTATTGAGATTGTTGTCACACCAGAGCTTGATTAGGCCAGTCCATGAGGGTGGAGGGAGGAAGATTTTTTTTCTCTAAATAAGAAAAAATATCTTATCAAACAGAGTTATTGTAAGTGAACATGGTAACTTTATGTTAGGAAGCTTCCTATTATTGTTGATATTTAAGACTAGGCTGAACAAATAGCCATAAGAGATGCTAAAGGAAGAATTCTGGTTCTATTGGGATTTTGGTTATGCCAGATTACATATATGCCAAGAACATTGGGTTTTGGACTCTGGCAAAGACAAAAGATATGTGGAATACAGTCTATAGGGGAAAGGAATCATCAGTAGAAAGGCAGGTCCTGGTTAGAAAATAGGATTGAATATAATGCATCATGGTAGAGCCAAATCTAATATCAGGAAATCTAGGGTAAAGTGATGGAAGAGTTGTTGTTGGTGGTGCTGTTAGGCGCTGTTGAGTCGGTGTCCGACTCATGGTGACCCTATGTACAACAGGCAAAACACTATTGTCAGTAATTCTCTGCTATTCATAGGGTTTTCAATGGCAGATTATTTTTTGGGAGTAGGTTGCTGGGTCCTTCTCCCAAGCCTACAGCAGCTGGTGTTCCCAGGTGGTCTCCCATCCAAGTACTAACCATGCCCAACCTTGTTTAGCTTCCAAGATCTGATGGGATTGGACCTCACAGTGCTACTGTGTGATGGAAGGGCTAAGACAGCCTAAATGGGGATTAGGTGATTTCTCAGAAATTCAGAAGCTATAGGTAAGTCTGGTCAGGAAAGCTACATTTCCAACAATAGAGATCACTTTAGATATAGAGATGTAAATTAACTCTCCAAGAGCAGGCAGGGGCCAGATCCTAATTTGTATGTTAGACTGTGAAATTCAAGCTTCATCCTTTAGCCAATGAGTAGCCACAGAGGGGCTGCAGAGAAATGCACTCGTGCCAATAGATTTGAGGGATGATGAATGGTGGTCCATTTATATTAGAATATTGCATAGAGAAGCTCTGACAATTCTGGTCATGTAGCAATGCTTAAGAGACCAGTCTTAGGATGTGTATTTGACTTCTCCACTTTTTGTTTTTATTACTGGAAGGGGGGGTTGAACTAGGGCCTCACACATGCTGGTAAGTGCTCTACCACCAAGCCACATGTTATTTTGATACAGGATCTCATTAAGTTGCACAAGTTGCCTCTGGCCTTGAAACTACAATCCTTCTGCCTCAGCCTCCCGAGTCGCTGGGATTGCAGGTGTGCTCCATAGCACCTGGCTCACTGACTGTTCTGTCACAGGCCAGTCTGAGTTAGTCCTCCACCACACCATTTGACTGGCTTTAATCAAAATTACCAATGGATTTTATCATGCAGAACTATAGGTAAATTTTTTGACCTCATCTTTCTTTGGTTCTCAGCAGCATTTCAAGTAGTTACCCTGCCTGGTGTGGCTTCCATTATACCATCCCATCCAGGGTTCATTTCTTTTTATGTTAAAGTGTTTCAAATACACAAAAAGCATAAAGGATCTTTAGCCATCTGTGTAGCCACAGCCGAAATCAAACAAAAGTCTACATTTTATCATGTTAATTCCTACTCTGTTGCTTCTTGTACCTCACACAGTGTATCAATTTGTTCACGTGAAACTCTAGAAAATGGAAACTCATCTAGACCGTCAAAAAGTAGATCAGAGATTACTTAGAGAAGAAGTGCAAAAAGGAGTGGGAGGGAAGACGACAAGGATCATGAGAGAGGTGATGAATAAATTCTCTGCCCTGTCTATGAGTGTGGTCTCATTGGTATGTAAATACAGCAAAACATGAAATTATACACTTTATACATGTGCAGTTGATTGTGTATCAATTGTACATCAGTGAAGTTCTTCTAAAAGCTTGATTCATTTATTTTCAAATCTCTAAATTCTCTATGTCACAACCTTATTCTTGAGGTATTAGTTTCTCATTTTGTCTCACAATTTTAACATTTCTTCCTTTCAGAATGTGGTTCTAGTATCTTAACTTTGTGGAGACTCTGATCCTCCTTTTGTGGTGTATGTCGACTCTTACTAATGCAATTTCCCCCCTTGACATGTTTTATAATTTTTGTTTGTGAGCTTAGCTTTAGTAAGTCTTATTTTTTTAGGTGGGGAACCTATGTAACTGAGGATGTGCAACTCTAGGGCTGTCTATGTTTGCTTCTGCCAGGTTCTCTAGGGCAAGACTAGGTAACTTTTTGGCTTATGTGTTAACAACTAGCATACAGTGTAAATTTTGGATTCCAAAACATATGTGAGACCCACATCAAATGTTTTGGTTGGTCAGGAGAAATTATCTCTCCCTCTAAATTCTAGGCAGAGATAGTGAATTTCTTTAATATCTTCCTTTGCAGTAAGTTGCTGTTTTCCTGGATGTGCAGGAAACAATTAGACATCAGTCAGCCCCCAGACTCTCTGTGTCATAGCAGACAACTCTTAAAATGGGGAATATGCTCACAATTACCACCCTTTCTGACCTGAGAATGTCCCATGATACACAAAGAAGGGCTCCCAGTAGGTATGTTGGGGCTCTCTGACCCCTTCCCCTATCACCAGCCGCATGCTTCTCTATCAATACATGGTTTTTCCAGGGATGAACACTTGACAGGAAAACCTGAATTCTTTCTCAGACTGCTTTGGGAGGTAGGGATTAAAAGTAAGAGAACAGAGGCAGTGACTCAGGCATTAGAAGCTGTGTTAGGAGATCCCATTAATAATTATATAACCTGATTAGGAGCACTCTGCAATGAGAGAGGGGGAAGTGGGGACCATATTATTCTATGCTCTCTTTTCTCTCTCTCTCTCTTTGAAATGTTTGCCTGTCTGATTATAGGTGCCCTGCAGTGCAACTTCCCCACATGTCTGTCAGTTTGCCATACTGTCGGGGCTTGAGTGTTGCTGTGAGGTTGAAAGCTATGCTACTGGTGTTACAGATACCAGGAGGTTTCAGCGGAGCTCCCAGACTAAAACAGACTAGGGAGCAGAGCCCAGCAGCCCACTCCTGAAACAATTAGCCATTGAAAACCCTATGAATAGCAGAGAAGCACTATCAGATATAGTGCTAGAAAATGAGTCCCCCAGGTTGGAAGGCACTGAAAAGATGACTAGGGAACAGCTGTCTCCTCAAAGTAGAGTCTACCTTAATGACAGGAATGGAGTAAAGCCCCAGGACCTCCATTTGTTGATGTGGCATAACTTAAAATAAGGAAGAACAACTATAAACATTCATTAATAATTGGAAAGTGGAATGTAGGCAGTATGAATCTAGGAAAATTAGAAATCATCAAAAGGGAAATGGAGGGCTGGGCACGGTGGCGCACGGTTGTAATCCCAGCGGCTCAGGAGGCAGAGGTGGGAGGATCACAAGTTCGAGACCAGAGGCAGTCTGCATAACTTAGCGAGACCCTGTCTCAAAACGTAAAAAATGGGCTGAGGTGCAGCTCAGTGGTCCAGCACTTGCAGAGCATGCAGACATGAGGCCCTGGGTTCAACCCCGAGTATCGCCAAAAAAAAAAAAAAAAAAAAAAAGGAAATAGAGTACATAAACATTGACATTCTAGGCATCAATGAGCTAAAATGGACTGGCATGGGCCATTTTGAATCAGATAATCCTATGGTCTACTGTGCCAGGAATGACAGATTAAAGAGAAATGTGGTTACATTCATCATCAAAAAAGACATCTTAAAATCTGTCCTGAAGTACAATGCTGTCAGCGATAGAATAATATCCATATGCTTACAAGGAAGGCCAGTTAATATGACTATAATTCACATTTGTTCACCCATCACTAAGGCCAAAAATGAAAGTGGGGAAGATTTTTACCTGCTCATGCAATCTGAAATAGATGGAACATACAGTCAGGATGGCCTGATAATTACTGGTGATTGGAATTAAAAAGTTAGAAACAAAGAAGAAGCCTCAATAGTCAGAAAATATGGCGTTGGTGACAGAAACAATGCTGGAGATTGTATAATAGAATTTTGTCAGACCAGTGGCCTTTTCATTGTGAGTGCATTTTTTCGCCAACATAAATGACTATACACATGGAATCCTCCAGATGGAGCATACAGGAACCAAATTGACTATATTTGTGGAAAGAGATGATGGAAAAATCTTGATATCAGATGTCAGAGCAAGACCAAGTGCTGACTGTGGATCAGACCTATCAACTGCTCATACGCAGGTTCAAACTGAACCCAAAGAAAATTAGAACAAGTGGATAAGAGCCAATATATGACCTTGAGTATATCCCACCTGATTTCAGAGACCACCTCAAGAACAGGTTTGATGCATTAGAAACTAGTGATAGAAGCCCTGATGAGTTATAGCATGACATCAAGGACATCAACCATGAGGAAAGCAAAAGGTTATCAAAAAGACAGGAAAACAAGAAAAGACCAAATTACACGTCAAAAGAGATTCTGAAACTTGCCCTTGAATGTTGAGCAGCTAAAGGAAAAGGAAGAAATAATGGAGCTAAGGCACTAAACAAGATTTCAAAGGGCAGCTCAAGAAGACAAAAACAAATATTATAATGAGATGTGCAGAGCTGGAGATAGAAAACTAAAAGGGAGGAACACACTCTGTTTTTCTCTTTCTCAAGGTTAACGATTTGAAGTAAAAATTCAAGCCTCAGTGGCAGGGAAAATATTAAATGATGCAGGAAACATCAAAAGAAGATGGAAGGAATGCACAGAGTCATTATACCAAAAAGAATTGGTTGATGGCCAACCATTTCAAGAGGTTGCTTATGATGAGGAACCAATGGTACTGAAGGAAGAAGTGGAAGCTGCCTTGAAAGAACTGGCAAAAGACAAGGCTCCAGAAATTGATGGAATACCAACTGAGATGTTTTAACAAACAGATACAGCACTGGAGGTACTAACTTGGTTATGCCAAGAGATTTGGAGAACTGCTAATGTGATAGTAGGCCTATGTCACTTCAAAATCACTCTGGTTCCTCAAAAAAACTAGCCCTCAATAAAAGCTGATAAGGGCAGATGTGTCATGAGATGGCTGGGCCTGCGGAAGGGCTGAATTAAGAAAAATGTGGCGACACTAGATAACTTTGTAAATGGTCAAATTCAGGGGATTCCTGCAAAGGGCTAGACTCTGGGAAATGCAAACTTACTTTGTACTTTGTACCCCCACCCTTTTACCGTGAAAAAAGTTCCTGCTTCTGTAATTCTGCTTCTCCTCCCCTACTCTATAAAGCCCCTAACCACTGTGAGTTGGATGCTGCTTTTTGAAAGTCCATTCCTAGGACTGAAAGCAGCCAGCCGGCTGGTCTAAATAAATTTTTCTGCTCCTGATCTGTTTGTTTGTGTCTTGGAGTATTTTTCTGGGGTCGAGCCGCTGGATACAACACTACCTGTCCAACTGATGGGAAGAGATCCATATTCATGGCTATTCCCAAGAGAACCGATCTAACCAAATGTGGAAACTATTGAGCAATATCATTAATATCGTACATAAGCAAAATTTTGCTAAAGATCATTCAAAAGTGAGTGCAGCAGTATACAGACAGAGAACTGCCAGAAAATCAAGCCAGATTCAGAAGAGTGTGTAGAATCAAGGAAATCATTGCTGATGTCAGATGGCTATTAGCCCAAGGCAGAGAATACCAAAAAGATGTCTATCTATATTTTATCAACTATGCAAACGTGTAGGGATGAGGCACAGAGAGGAAGGGAAAGGACATGCCTCTGAGTCTGAATGGCTCCAGACTTATCTTGCTCACCTCGAATCCTGAGATGCACCTGGGACACTCAGGTGACTTGCTGTGGAATACCTGGCTTGAGTCCACAAGGTTAAGACTAAAACAACTAAAATGGGTCCCTAATGGTGCCATACTTGCACCCCCAAGGGTCCAGCATCAAGGGCAAGGTTATTAAGTGCCAGATCCAGGTGGCTCCTCTCATTCTTTAGAGAAGCTGACTAGTGCAATAGAAAAAACATTCATTTAGGACCAGTACTAAGCCAGCTTTGCTTCCTGCTAATGCTATCACCAGGGGCAATGTTCTGGCCTCCTGAACTCCAGGTGCTCCCTAGGAAGTGCTAGTCATTGTCTCCCCAACCCAAATCATAGGGTTACCATATGTGTCCTTGAACTTTTCTCAAATGAAGCCTTATTGGATCCTTCTGTGATTTGTTAAAGCCCTTTCTTCCCTTTCTTTGTAGAACTGTTGTTTTCTTAGACTTGGACCCTTGCTGTTCATCGAGGAAATTGTCTTGTGTATATCTGTTGTCTCTTTCTAATTCTGGATAATCAAATGTAGAGTCTAAGACCATGAGCCTCAAATCCAGTAACCCAGTTCCATTCATGTGTGGTTTATGTGGGGGATTCAGATGGGAAGAAGACTAACTTTATTTATGGTCAAGGGAGTGAGATATTAAGGGAGAACATCCCTGATAAACACAGATTCAATTTTCTCTAATAAAATATTAGTCAACCACATTCAAATACATACTAAAATATAAATCATGGCCATATGGGATTTATTCCTGTAGTATGAGGATGATTTAATATATGCATATCAATCAATGCAATACTCTACATTGTAAGAATGAAAGATTAAAAACTACATGATCATCTCAATTGATGCAGAAAAAGCTTTTACAAAATAGTGTCACAAATGCCAGAATTTCCTTCTTTTTAAAGGTCAAGTAATATTCCAATACATGTATGTATAAATACATATACTATAAATACACACACACACACACACACACACACACACACACATATAGATATATACAGTCACAAAGGATCACATATTACATAATTCCATTTATATAAAATGCCTAAAACAAGCATATATAGAGAGAGAAAGTAGATTTATAGTTGCCCAGGGCTGAGGGTGGTGAATTGGGGCCTAATGGCTAAAAGATCCAGGATTTCCTTTTGAGGTAATGATAATATTCTAAAATTGATTGTGGTAATGAGGGCACAATTCTGTGGGTATGCTAAGTGATTGAATCCTACACTTTAAAGAGATGAATTATGTGGCATGTAAATTATGTCTCAGTACATCTGTTTAAAAGAATGAATAGAGCCTCAGAGACATGTGAGCTGTAGGAAAAAAAAGATAATATTTGTGTCATTGGAGGTTGAAAAGGACAGGAGAAGGAAAGTGAAGTTGATAAACCTAAGACAGGTATATAAAGAGATACATTAAAAATACTAGGCAAGAAAAGTAAAACAAAGCAATAACAAACAGAGAGAATAAACAGAAAGCAAAAAATAAAAAGGCACACTTAAGCCTTGACATACCAATAATTAAATTAATTGTAAATGAACATATCCACCACTTAAAAGATGTCTATCAGCATAGATTTTTAAAAAACATGACCCAATATATGTTTCTTCAAGAAATATACTTCATATATGGTGGCATAGGTAAATTGAAAGTAAAGAATGGAAAAGATATATTATGCAAACATTAATGAAAAGAAAACAAGAGTGCTTATATTAGTATCAGAGAAAGTGGACTTCAGAGTAAAGAAGATTAGCATGAACAGAGGACATTTGTCCCATGGCAGAACCAAAGGACATCACTTTGCCTTTTCTTTTCTCTCAGGGAAAAGCTTCACTTCTGACTTGCAAATCCAGATGGGTTTTCCCCATTGCGGCTCCCCAAATGTCATGGGTGGGTGGTAGCATTGCAAAGTGCCATTGGGGCTCTGCTGGAATGCTGAGGACTATTTTCAGTGGAGAGGAATTTGATCTCATTATTACCAGCAGTCCAGTTCAGGCTGATGGCCCTGCCATAGGATTGTAGGCCCTACCAAGAAGAGAAGGTGCATCATTCGCAGGAGATGTATGATTGCCACTGCAAAATTATTTTTAGGAAGCTACTTTCTCTGTCTGGAACATTCACCTGAAAATAGCCCTGAGCACTGTGGAGGCAGCATCTTGCAGAGTACCGAGCCAAAGGCTCAAGCCTGAAGATTCATAGAGCAAATTTTACCTCTAATTCTGGGTTTTGTACTCAGACAAAACATGTTGATAAGAAATCACAGCTAGAAGAGGTGTCAGACTATGATCTGAACTCAATTCACTCCTTGCCTTTTATCCAGGAACACTAAATATCATGCTCCTAGAAGAAAGGGGGTACCCAGGCTGGGATTTAGCTCAGTTGGTAGAGTGTTGCTCTAAAGTCTCTGAGGTCCCAAGTTCGATTCCCAACACTGCAAAAATGGGAGAAGGATATGGCAATCTACTCCTGAGGCAATCCCGAAACAATCAGCCATGGAAAACCCTACAAAGGTCGCTATGAATCAGACATGAATCTACGGCACCTAACAACAACAACAGAAGTAAGGGGAAATAATTACTACCTGTTGCTCCTCCTTCAACCAATATTTGTTGAGCCTCTGCGATGTGCCGGCATCTGTATGTTTTAGATTGGAGACCAGCAAACTGTTTCACCAAGAGCCAGATGTTGTTAGGTGTCGTGGAGTCAGGTCCAATTCATATGTACAAGAGAGTAAGGCACTCCCTGACATTGTACCATGCCTGGCACTATGTCAGTGCTCCTCTGCTACTCATAGGGTTTTCAATGGCTGATTGCTTTGGGATTGTTTCGGGAGTGGGCTGCCACAAACTTGTCCTTTTTTGTGGGGCTGGGGATCGAACCCAGGGCCTCAGAGTGTAGAGCAACACTCTACCAACCGAGCTAAACCCCAACCCTAAGAGGCTGATAGTAAATATTCTAGGCTTTGTGTCTATGTGGTCTCTCTTGCAGCTACTAAACTCTGTTGTCAAGAAAGCAGGCACAGATAATGTGTAAACAAAAGGGTGTGGTTATGTCTCAATAAAACTATATAAAAACAGGTGGTGGGCTGCATTTGGCCTGTGGGTCAGCTGTAGTTTGTCAATCTCCATTTTAGATGCCAAGTGCTATGTTAGATACTCTAAAAATTGCTCACGTATCAAGCTCCTGCAATGTGCTTAGCATCGTCCTAGAGGTTTCAAAACATCGCAGGAGATGTTATTTGTTATTCTAATTAGAACCCTGTACGTTTTGTGGACACTGACTTTTGGTGATAGCACATCACACAGCCTCAGGCTTCCACCCCAGAGCAGTGCTGGGATGTGGACCCAGAGATGTGCCATGGAGGTCTGCGCCCATATGAATGCATCACTCTCCTATCATTGTCTGCTTAATGAAAACTTTCTTCTGGGACCTGTGTGCGCCATGCCTGTGAGGCCGTGAGCAGGCCCACCTGACCCCACTTCAGACATTCCCCAAGGAGCTGAAGAGAGGAACTAGCAGGCAAAGCTCATGGAACGGGGCACCGACGCAAACATTGTCTCATTTAACACGTTTCCTGCAGACAGAACAGTCAGCTTCAAATCGTGGGTGGGAAAGGAAGGGAGAGACAATTGGAGGAAAAGAGAGAGGCACAAGGCTCTGAGGAATTCCACAGCAGAATAGCCTAATTATAGTGTCCCCCCTCCCTGCCTGAGAACCCAGGGGGCAGGAAGTTAAAAATACCACACCAGTTAATAGGGACCTACCACGCGCTGACCCCTGGATTAAGGGCTTCCTTTGTGTGATCTTATTTAGTTCCCACCACATCTCCATGATGGGGGGAGACCAGGCCCCTTTTCGTAAATGGCACCAGAGGTTCAGACAGTTGGCTGGACTGCACGAGGCCACCCAGTCAGTGAGGGACAAAGCTGAGAGCTTCAGGACATCTGTCCCACTCCAAAGCTCAAGGCTGTCCCCTGTCCCACAGCTGTCCTGAGATAGTCTTGCAGCAGGGGGAATAGCCCACCTCCATCACAGTGTGGGTGTGGACAAGTCCTGGCTGTCCTTGGTGCTTTCCCTTCAGTCACAGCAGCAAAGTATGGGGAGATGCGGAGGCTCCTACACAAAACCCCAGTTGTCCCCCAAAGACCCATGGGTGGGCCCTTCAGTAGTCGGGGTCTAAGCCCTGCTTCTGCAAAGAGGAGACCCAAGACCCACCCCATGAGAACAAAACGAGAAACGCACACCAGCACATTGCACGGTGCTAGGTTCACGCGTGGGCACTCAGTGTGTTGACTTTTAAAGTTTATTGAGTAGCAGGAGCATCTGGGCAGCAGTGTGGGCTGCTGGGTGAGCCGAGAGGCTTATGGCATCACATGAAGTTCAGGCTCTGCCGGTTACCAACCTCTGACCTAAGGAAGGCACTTAACTCACCAATGCTTCAATTCCTTCACTGGAAATGGAACAAGGACTGACAACTGCCTCACAGAGTTCTACAGAGGACTAAATGAGATAATCCAGATAAAGGACTGTGTCCAACAAATTGCCAAAGCTCCACCAATGCTGCTATTATGAGGCCGGGCGTGGTGGCACATGCCTGTCATTCCAGCCACTCGGGAGGCTGAGGCAGGAGGATCATGAGATAGAGGTTAGAGGCAGCCTGCATACTTTAGCAAGACCCTGTCTCAAGATTTAAAAGAAAATGGGCTGGGGGTGCAGCCTTATGGTACAGCACTTGCAGAGTATGTGCAAAGCCCTGGTTTTAACGTCCAAGTACCGCAAAAAAAAAAAAAAAAAAAAAAAAGTAGCAATTATGTCTATTGTCTATTGGTCTATTGGACGAATAAAGAAGTGAGGGAAGGACTGGAGGGAAGGGCTGGGGCTCCTGGCCCTAGGGAGGGGTCCGTCGTGCTTCTGTGAGTAGTGTGACAGCAAGCCTGTGCTGAAGGAACAGTGGGTGTTCAGGCTGCTCAGGGCAGACTGAGGAGAACCAAGGGCCTGGGGCCAGGTGGCCAGAGCCTCTCTTGAGAGAGGAAATAGCAAATTAATTTGCTCTATTAAAATTTATTTATCCATTCGGCCAGCAACTGTTTATTGACTGTGCATTATACTCCAGCCACTGCCGAGCTCTTGGGATCGTAGGTGAGGGGGGCAGATGGGATCTTCCTCCTCAAAGTGTGCATTGTGCCAGGGGAGCTGATCCTCAAAGAAGAGAGGCAGATGAGTGTCTCAGGAGGTTTCCTAGGAAAGCTGACTAGGACAGGAGACGTTCTTCCCACTGAGTGACCAGGAGAGACCTCTGCAGAGCCAGCCGAGCCTGGATGGATAAGCAGGAAATAGCACCATCATGGTAGGAGCTCCAGGCGAGAGGATAATAGTGTGAAGCCCTTAGTGGGAGAAAGGATTTGACATTGGAGAGGGGCAGGGAGGCGTGAGTGGCGACCCAGGGGTTTGACGTGAGGCTGGTGATTCAGCTGGCGAGAGTCCACCCATCGGGAAGGCTTTTGGAAGGTTTTGAGCCCAGCCAGGCCAGTTGGCCTCATGCTTTGGCAAACTCCCTGTGGCCGCCCTGAGAGCCGAGCTGAGGTGGGAGCCCACTTGGGACATGATTCAGTGACTCAGGGAGAAGGGGATGGCGGCGAGGAGCAGGGAGATGGCTTTGGAGACAAACAGAAGGGGATGGATCTGGGGTCACCACGGGGTGTGGTGCCTGGGTGGAACGTGGGAGCAAGGAGGGAGAAGCTCAGGGAGAAGGCGTGGGGTCTGGCCTGGAGGAAGTCTGGTGGGAGGAACGCATTCTGGGTTCCGTCTTACCCAGATTAAGTTTGGGCATCTGTGACATGCCCAAACGTGTGATAGCAGCCCCATCTCAAGCCAGCATCCGTCTCATATTGTGCGATGGAGGGCCTGCCACTTAACCTCTCTGTGCCTCAGTTTCTATGGCTGTCTCGAGCTGGGAAGTGAGATCTGGGCTGGAATCATACCTCTGGGAACTGTCAGCATCTGCACCATGTTTAAAACCGAGGGCTGGCCGGCCACAGTGGCACAGGCCTGTAATCCCTGCAACTCACGAGGACAAGGCAGGAGGATCACAAGTGTGAGACCAGAGGCAGCCTGTGTAATTTAGCAAGGCCCGGACTCAAAATAAAAAGTTAAAAAAAATGGGCTAAGGGTGCAGCTCAGTGGTATAGCCTTGCAAAGCATGTAAGCATGAGGCCCTGGGTCCAATCTCCCAGTGTCACAAAACAAACAAACAAACAAACAAACAAACAAATCGCAGGTTGCATCAGTGTCCAGGGCTCCAATTGCTGTCCCATCTTTCTCTTTTTTGTGGAGCAGATAGGCCTCAAATCTTGATAGCACCCCAGCTTTCTGCCAACCCCAGCGTGCCTCACAATGGCTCACAGTGGCCTCTCTACCCACAGAAGACACTTCCTCTTCTTCACCCAGTCTATGGTGGCAGAGGCCATTGAGCATGGCCTCAGCAACCAGGGTCTTTCTAGCTCTAGCAGAGTGGGAGCCTCCCTTTCCAAGCTTTCTTTTCCGCCTCTTAGCACTGTACGTTCAAAGACATTTAACTCAACTCCCTCAAAGGTTCTAATTCATCTAAACATCCACCTCATCTGTTCACTCTCTTCCTTCTACAGGCTGGTTAAACAGCTATCTCAGAATCTGGCTCTCCTTGTGACAGATTTAGTGGTTTTCCAAGTGGTGTATTATCTGCTATTGCCACTGGCAAGCTGGGGTTAGGTATGAACACCTCTGCTCAGGAGACAGAAGGCAGGTTAAGGGAGGCTGTAGACAGAAAAAGAATTGATGCTTTTGAATTGTGGTGCTGGAGACGTCTATTGAATATACCATGGACTGCCAAAAGAACCAACAAATCTGTCCTAGAAGTACAACCAGAGTGCTCCCTGGAAGCAAAAATGGCCAAACTGCATCTTACATTATTTCGGACATGTAGTCAGGAGAGAACAATTCCTGGAGAAGGACATCATGTTTGGAAGAGTGGCAGGTCAACGCAAAAGAGAAGACCCTCCACCGGATGGATTGACACAGTGTCTGCAACAATGGGCTTAAACATAAATAAGATGGTTTGCCTGGCACAGAATCGGCAAGTGTTTTGATCTGCTGTACATAGGGTCACTATGAGTCGGACTCGACTTGACGGCACCTAACAACAACAATAGGTAACCAGCTAGTGGGAGTTCATTGTGGGGTCCTGGAAATAGCACCTGGCTAAGGCACAAGTGCCTGCAGCTGTAGCCCTGTGGCGTCTGATCCCATCAGATGTCGGAAGGTAAGCAGGGTCTGGCCTGGTTAGTACTTGGATAGGAGACTGCCTGGGAACACCAGGTGCTGTAGGCTTGGGAGAAGGACCTGGAAACCCATTCCCAAAAAACAATCTGCCATTGAAAACCCTCTGAATAGCAGAGAAGCACTGACAATAGTGTTTCTTCTGTTATACATAGGATCACCGTGAGTCCGGCACCAACTCGACATCACCTAACGACAATAAGGCACAAGCCACCCAAAGTCAAGCTAGCAGCCCCCTAAGATTAACTGTGTGCTGTAGGGCTTGCCACTTAGCCTCTCTGTGCCTCAGTTTCTATAGCTGTACATCCTGATAATTTTTCAGGATTTGTATTAGATTGCAGGCAATATGGAGAAAGCGCTTTGCACACTGTTGTTAGCATTACAAATGTAATCCCTGATTTCTTGTGCACAACACTCAGGCATTTGTGTAATTAGATTCTCTTGCATTTCTGCTTCTCCAGCGGTTTTAGATTGCAACTGTTCTGAGGGCTGGATCAGATGAGACCAGGCAACTGTTCCAGGCCATGAGGAGGCCTAGGGCTGCAGCAGCTGCTGTCCGGTGACACCTTATGTCATCGAGCTTTCAAGGAAAACCATCAGACTTTTTCCTTTTCCTTCCCTTGAGTCACATGATGACATCCATTGGTGCATATCATGTGTAATAGGCAAATATTAGGACTGTGAAGACATCGGAGTCAGGAGAAAGAACTCAGGTGACAAAGAAGGGAGGGAAATGGACAGTTTAGGAGGTATGAGTGCTCCGATCTTGTTTTATCTTTCCCTACCCACACAAATGCATAAGAAAAACTGTCTGCACTCTTATCTACACTCCCAGCATCCTCATTTGGGTGGCTGTGCCAGGGAAGGAAGTGGCCAGAGTCCCAGGGCATACATTACGAGGTCTCTATACCTGCTGCCTTCATACTGGAGGGAAGCTGCATCCACTTAGGCATGACCCTCTGGAGGGTCGCGGCTCGTCTGCCCTTTTAGCCTGAGAGAGCTAGGCGGAAGCCTTCTCGCCGTCAGTATTGTCTCTCTTGGTTTCCCTGGTCTTTCTCTGGCTTGGTTTCCTGTTCACCTCTGTCCTTGGCTGTCTGGTCGGCCTGACTCATAGGAAGCCACAGCCAAGTCACCTGGTGGTCTGAGTCACTGGCCCAGGGAGCATCTCTCTTAAAGAATAATAAAAGCCAAACTGAGCGCCTAAGTAAGTACTGCGTTTTGCAATAGATTTCAGCTAAGTGATGTTTTCCATGGCTAGTTCTGGGAATTCCCCAGAACGTGTGTCAGATGACTTCTCTTTGGCAACTGTGACACAAGCACATTGTTTTATCTCCTAACAACTGGCCTCTCTCCTCCCTTCCCTCATCCCTCCCTCTTTTGTTCCTGCAAATGTTTGCTGAGTCCCAGGCACTCCATTAGGTCCTCTGGATAGAAATGAAGACATGACACGATCCTCGGCAGCTCCTGATGCACAGGGAGGAAGGGCCGTTTTTGTTTGTTGTTTGGTGCTGTGGACTCGGGTCCGACTCATAGGGACCCTCATGGAATTTTCTTTGGTTGATTGTTTCAGGATTGCTTCAGGAGTGGATGGCCACGTCCTTCTCCCATTTTTGTGGTGTTGGGGATCGAACCCAGGTCCTCAGTGAAGTGCAGCAACTGAGCTAACCAACTGCGCTAACCTCCAGTTTCCCACCAGACATGTGTAAACCAATGGGACCATGGAGTACACGGGGTGACACTGAACTCAGCCATGAGATAGTCTTGGATACGGGGCAGCCTACCAGGTGAGGCGAGCAAGCAGGAAAGACGGTCCACGTGAGATCAGATGAGTCTCCGCCATTTTCCTTTGTGGTCATCTGAAACGCTCTCTACAGGGCAGCTGACATCACACCCATTTGAGGCTATAAAACTCCTCTCAGACACTTGGGAATCTCCACAGAAGGGAGGATGATAGGCCAGAAGGAAAATGGAGGAGGTGGTCTTTCTCCTAGACCTCCAGACCAAACTGGGGATACTAATAATTTCCATGCCAATGTTCTACAGACCAGGCCACAAAGAACAGGTGGTCTGCCCTAGATAGGGCAGGAAACAGTGGGTTCAGAAGGACAACATGTTTGTGCCTGATGCTTCGGGCACCCGGTGCCATATTCACTCAGCCCACCTGTGAGTTCTCTTACAGCTCTGAGGGGAAGTTCAGTGTGGGGTTACAGGACAACGTCTTCCTCGAACACAAAGAAAGCCTCCCTGGTTTTCTGTCTCAGCGCCATCTTTGGAGCTGGGTGTCCACTCAGATCTCAAGCAAGTACAGCCTTTAACCAGTCAACAACGAGAGCCAAGAGACAAAGGTGCAGCCTCTCATCCTTTGCATGGAACATTCTGGAAGGCAATCTGTACACCTGCCAGAGGTCTTAGAAAAACTGAGCTCTGTTCTTCACAGCAGCAACCTCAGTGATGCACACTCCGTGGATTTCTCTCTGGTCTCACTCTCACCTTTCCCTTAACCCTGCTTCTTAATATCTCTCCCACCCCCCACCAAACTACTTGCACCAAGTCCTTGTCTTAGGCTCTGATTATGGGGGAGGAAGACTAAGGTAAGGCAGGAATATTATCGACACTTGAAGATTTGAAATAAAAGGCATTTGAGTGTATGCTGTCAGCCCTTTTAGGACACCATCTCTTACCTTTTGGAATTGACATTTATACCCAAGCCAGAAGACAGGTTGTTGTTGTTGTTGTTGTTGTTGTTGTTGTTGTGTGTCATTGAGTAGGTTTCCGACTCATAGTGACCCTACGTATAAAACGAAACACTTTATCAGTGCTTCTCTGCTATTCACAGGGTTTTCAATGGCGGATTGATTTTTGGGAGTGGGTTGCTGGGTCCTTCTCCCAAGCCTACAATGTCTGGTGTTCCCAGGTGTTCTCCTATCCAAGCACTAACCAGGCCAACCCTGCTTAGCTTCCAAGATCTGATGGGATCAGATGCCACAGTGCTACGGCTGCAGACCAGAGGACAGGAGAATCCCCAAAATGTCTTTGGAAACTTTCTGAGCCACAGGAAATGTCTGTCATCAAGTCAGACTATACAAAGCACTTCATAATACAGAAACCTCAGGTCTGAAGGGGATGGATTGGCAGTGCAAATCAGCTTAGCATGTGAGAAGGAATTCTAGTTTAACTCAGGGGAAAGTTACTGCATAGTATTCTTTCCCTGGTCATAATGGTTACTTTTTTTTTTTTTTAAAGATCAAGGAGGAGGAGGATTAATGGCTGAGAAAAGATTAGAACAATGAACACGGCTGTATGTGAACCCAAAAGCTCTTGTAAATAATTTTACATCGATAAAAGCTCACTAAATTAAGAAAATAACAGTGGAATTTTATACTATAAAAATTAAAATGAAAGTTAATAGACAAGTTTTTTATGCCTACAATGTCAAGATAATGTGTTTAGTTAGTGATGGGATGATTTAGGAAAAAAAATATTTTGGGAAGAAATATTCTTAAGATCTTTTCCTCCTCTGAGTAACCTTTGAAATTTTTTCAGTGGTAGAAAATAAATACTCCAGAGATGGAAAGAAACTCATGTATTTAGTAAGTTGTGGTAACTCCTACCCAAACATTTCCAGGCACTCCAAATTTCTTTTAATTTTACTCTTCTCATTGTAGGGCCGGCAGCATGTTGAACATGCTCTGTGTGGCTGGAAATGGGCTATGTCTCTATGTTGTTGGTAGATGCTGTTGAGTCAGGTCTGACTCATGGACACCCTATGTACAACAGAATGAAACACTTCCCAACACTATGCCGTGCCCAGAACTGTGTCAGTGTTTCTGTGCTATTCACAGAGTTTTCAATGGCTGATTGTTTCAAGATTGTTTCAGAGTGGGCTGTCAGGTCCTTCTCCCATTTTTGTGGTGCTGGAGGTCGAACCCAGGGCCTCAGAGAGCACAGAGCAGCAAGAGTTGTATAAAGTAGGTAATATTTTCCACAATTTAATAGATGAGAAAATTGAGGCTCTTTTAAGCATGTACTATCATCTGATTTGATTTTAAAACCTTGAACATATTTTCATATGCATATATTCATATGTTGGAAAAGAAAACCTTGTGGGAATACATGAATTGTTTTTTGGTTAAAAAATTATGATTTTAAAGTGAGGGAGTAAATGCTATTAAAATATTGGCTTCAACGGATTTTGTGTTTGGGAAAATCAAGTTTATTCTCAAGGAGAAAACAATACTTTTCTTTAAGAAAATGTTTGTAGAGCCAGGCACTGTAACACACACCTGTAATTGCAGTGACTTGGGATGCCAAGGCAGGAGAATCATAAGTTTGAGTCCTGAGGCAGCTTGCACAACTTAGTGAGACCTTGTCTCAAGATAAAAAATAAACAGGGGACTGAGGGTGCAGCTTAGTGGTGGAGCAGTTGCCTAACATTCATGAAGCCTTGGGTTCAATCCCCAGGTACAATAAATAAATAAATCACAATAATAATAAAAGAAAAGAAACCCAAAATGCTCATGACCCTTTGGTTATAAATAGACAAATAAGCTCCCTAGCCCTTGTCAGGGCTGGGATTTAGCTGAGTTGGTAGAGAGCCACTCTGCAGTCTCTGAGGTCCCGGGTTCGATTCCCATCACTGCAAAAATGGCAGAAGGACGTGGCAATCCACTTCCAAGGCAATCCCTAACAATCAGCCATTGAAAACCCTATAAAGGTCACAATGAGTCAGACATGACTGGACCGCACCTAACAACAACAACAAGTCCTTGTCAGGACACAGAAGGAGAAAGTTTAATGCCTAGGTAATTTCACATTAAGGATTTTGGATTTTCCCTATGTGAGGTCAGTAGTTAGTAGTTAGGAGTTGAGGTGTCAGCTGGCAGAACAGACCCATGGCAGGGATGGTTAGTTTGATTATTTTTTGCCATGTCCAATAATTCCCTTTTGTTATTACTTAATTTTCAGTGACTCCTGTTACCCACTCAGCACTGTAATAGTGGTGTATTGGGGAATGGACAAAGCAAAAAGAAGAAGAAAGGCAACTGTGTTGATGTCTCAGCAAAGCAATGCCAAGGGGATATAACAGCCAAGGGAAGCAGAGGCGAGATAGTCAGATGTCACTAAGAAAAACCTACAGGGAGTTTGGGGTGAGAGGAGGCATCTGTGATTCTCCACTTTCAGAAATATTCAGGAAGGGACTTCATTTTTTAAAGAACTAGTCTAAATGAGATTTCAGTTTTGCTTGTATTTCCCCCCCCCCCCGCCCCGATATGATAAGATACCAAAACTTAATAAGTTTAGGAGAGCTACAAAGGGAACATGAGGCAGCAACATCTGATTATGGACGCACTCAGTACCCTAATGGTGGAAAGGGATCTTCCTTCCTCAGCTCATGATACCTTTGTGTCAACTGAGAGTTGACTAATTTGGGAAATTTTTATTTCAAGTTTATCAGATAAGGACAATTGAAATTTAATTTTACCTCCTTTCTCATTCACGACTCTTTTTCAGTAAATTTAAAGTGTGACATTTTTCAATTAATAATCCTAAGAGTAACATCAGCAAGATGGTGGAGTAAGAGGTCCCTGGCACTCATCTCTCAGCAGGAGCGATGACCTGGTCATCATCACAAATGAAGGTTCCCTTCTGTGCAGCTTGAGGTCTAGGTAAGAGCTTGTTAACCATGTGGGAGACCTAGACTGAGGAGGGTTACTTTGGGAAGACAGGCCTGGGCCTCGACAGCAGGTCCACTGACCATAGTGTGGTCCTTGCTGGAACTTCAGAAGCAGCCCTACCTTCCTGTGGATTCAGCTTTAGCCTCTTGTCCACAGCTTGGCCACGAGCATCATCTGCCAATGGACTGGGAAGGAGCCATGCCCATCAGCTACCCTAGTAATTGGCCCAATAACCAAGGAAGATAGGAAAATTCACAAATATGGGAACTAAACACCACATTCTTGGCTCAAAGAGGAAATTAAAAGGGATTTTTTTTTCATTAGTGGGGGGTTTAACCCAGGACCTCCCACATGCTAGGTAAGGACTCTATCTCTGAGTTGCATCCTCAGCACCTTTTTTATTTTTTGTTTTGAGACAGGATCTCATCAAGTTGCACAGGCTGCCTTTGGCTTTAAATATGCAATTCTCCTGCCTCAGTCTCCTAGGTTGCTGGTATTTCAGGTGTGTGCCACAGTGCCCATCAAAAGGAAAATTTAAAGTGTATCTCTAGACAAATAAAAATGAAAACACAATGTATCAAAACTTATGGGATGCAGCTAAAGCAGTACACAGAGGGAAGTTTGTAGTGACAAATGCCTACATTAACAAGAAAGAACTAAAATAAACAATCTATATTCAGATCTCAAGGAACTAGAAAAAGAAGCACAAACTAAACCCAAAGTTGGCCTGGGTTTTAGCTCAGTTGGGAGAGTGCTGCTCTGCATGCTCTGAAGCCCTGGGTTAGATCCCCAGCATCATAAAAATGAGAGAAACATGTGGCAGCCCACTCCCAAAACAATCCTGAAGCAATCAGCCATCAAAAACCCTATGAATGGCAGAGAAGCACTGACATAGTGTTTGCCACGGCACAGTGTTGGATAGTGTTGCATTGTACATTGGTTTGCTATGAGTTGGACCTGACTCAATGGTTGCTAACAACAATGACAACAAATCCAAAGTTAGCAGAAGGAAAGGGATAATGAATACAAGAACAGAAGCAAATCAAATGGAGAACAGAAATATGAAAAAATTCAACAAAACAGTTTTTTGATAAAACAAACAAAACATTACGCTAGATAACTAAGAAAAGAAAATTCACATATATTAAAAATGAAAATTCACACATATTAAAATGAAAGAGAAGACATTACAATGAATACCTTAGAAATAAAAAGGACCATAAGGATTATAATGAATAATTATAATAAATTCTATGATCTAGGAGAAATTAATAAATTCCTCAAAACATATAACCTACCCAAAGTGAATAAAGATAGAAGCTTAATCAGACCAATAACAATAAAGGAGATTGAATCAGTAATTGAAAATATCTCAGCAAAGAAAACCCCAGGACCCGATGGCTTCATGAGTGAATACTATGAAACATTCAAGGAATTAATATCAAACTGTCTCAAACTCTTCCAAAAAATGGGAAAGGGATCACTTCCAGACTCATTTTATGGAACCAGGACTGCTCTGATACCAAAGCTAGACAAAGGCATCTCAATGAGAGAGAGAGAGAGAGAGAAATATTAACAGAGAATATCCCTGATAAACACAGATTCAATTCTCTCTAATAAAATACTTTGTTGTTAGGTGCTGAAAGTCAGATCCCACTCATAGTGACCTTATGTACAACAGAGGAAAACACTCCCTGACACTGTGCCATACCTGGCACTATGTCAATGCTTCTCTGCTATTTGTAGGGTTTTCAATGGTAGATTGTTTTGGCAGTGAGCTGCCAGGTCTTTCTCCCTAGCCCGCAGCATCCAGTATTCACAGGTGGTCTCCCATCCAAGGACTAAACAAGCTAACACTGCTTAGCTTCCAAGATCAGATGAGATTTGATGCCAGGGTGCTATGGCTACAGGATAAAATACTAGTAAACCAAATTCAATCATACACTAAAAATATACCAAGTGGGATTTATTCCTATAATATGAGGATGATTCAACATATGCAAATCAATCAAAGTAAGACTCTACATTGAAAGAATGCAAGATTAAAAACTACATGATCAGCCCAATTGATACAGAAAAAGCATTTGATAAAATGTCGTCACAAATGCCAGAATTGTCTTCTTTTTAAAAGCCAAACAATATTCCAATGTATGTATAAATACATATACTATCAATGCACACACACACACACACACACACACACATTATATACAGTCACAAAGGATCACATATTGCATGATTCCATTTATATGAAATGCCTAAAATAGGCAAAAAAATATATATAGAGAAAATAGATTTGTGGTTGTCTAGGGCTGAGGGTGGTGAATTGGGGCCTAATGGCTAAAGGACCCAGGGTTTCCTATTGTGGTAATGATAATATTCTAAAATTGATTGTGGTAATGAGGGCACAACTCTGTGGATATGCTAAAAGTGATTGAATCCTACACTTTATGTGGGTGAATTATGTGGCATGTAAATTATGTCTTAGTACATCTGTTTAAAAGAATGAATAGAGTCTCAGAGATGTGAGCAATAGCAAAACAAACAAACAAACAAAACAAAACTAGTATTTGTGTCATTGAAGTTTGAGGAGAGGAGAGAATGAAGTTGATATATATAAGAAAGGAATATACAGAGACACATAAAAAATACTGTAGATAAAATGGAATCATAACAAATAATGCTCAAGCAACCCACAGGGTGGCAAGAAAAGTAAAACAAAGCAATAATAAACAGAGAGAATAAACAGAAAGCAAAAAATAAAAAGATATACTTTAGCCTTGACTTATCAATAATTACATTAATTATAAATGAACATATACACCAATTAAAAGATTTCTATCAGAGTAGATGTTTTTAAAATGACCCAACATATATTATCTACAGGAAATGTACTCCATATATGGGGGCATAGGTAGACTGAAAGTAAAGAGTGGAAAATGATACATCATGCAAACATTAAGCAAAAGAAATCAAGAGTGGTTATATTAACATCAGAGAAAACAGACTTTAGAGCAAAGAAAATTGACATGGACAGGGGCCATTGCATACTGTTAATTCACTAATAAGACACACAAACTTTAAATATGTATGCATCAAACAACTGAACTATAAAATATGAGAAGCAGAAGCGATACAAAAGGGAAAATAGATAAAGCCACAATTATGGTTAAGATTTTAATAGCCCTCTCTCAACAATGATAAAATCAGCAAAGATGGAGAGAGAAGAACTCAACATCACCATCAGCCAACAGTAAATGGTCAATATTTATAAACACCCTCCCCAGTAACAGTAGAATGCCCGTGTGCCCTGGGAACATATACCGAGAGGGAGGGAGGGAGGGAGACAGAGAGAGACAGAGAGAGAGAGAGAGAGAGAGAGAGAGAGAGAGAGAGAACGAGAGCATAGTATGTTAAAAAATAGTCCTCAACATATCTTTTAAAAAATTGAAATAATACAGAGCTTATTCTTTGACCCCAATAAAAGCATCACCAATCAATAACAAAAATAACAGGAAAGTCTCCAAACAGTTGAAAATTAACAAACCTTTACTCAAGTCAAAGAAGAAGTTGCAAGGAAAAAATTTCCAAATGCATTGAGCTGAATGAAAATGAAAATACAACCTATCAAAATTTGCTGTTAAAGCTATGCTGAGAGGAAATTTACAGGATTAAATGCTTATATTAGAAAAATCTAAAATCAATAATTAAACTCACGTGTTAAAAATGAAAAAAGTGCAAAATAAAACCAAAGCAAACAGAAGGAAGGAAATAATAATGATAAGAGCAGAAATCAATGAAATCAGAAGTAGAAAAACAATAGAGAAAAGCAATGAAATAAAAATCTAGATCTTTGAAAAAAATCAATAAAATTGACAAACCTCTAGCAAGACCAAAAAAGAATAAGAGAAGATGCAAGAGAGTAATATTAGAAATTAAACAAGCAATGTCACTACAAACCCTGCAGAGATCAAAAGAATAACATGGGAATACTATGAACAAATCTATAGGCGGCAATTTCACAACTTAGATGAAATGGACCATTTCTTTTAAAAAGACAAGCCATTATAATTCACCTAATATGAAATAGATTATTTCAATAGCTCCATAATAATTACAATATTGAATTCATATTAAAAACTGGAGAAGAAATCTCCATGCTCAGAATGATTCTCTGGAGAATGTTACCAAATGTTTAAAGAATTAATACTAATTCTCCACAATCTCTTTCAGAAAATACCAGAGAAGGGAACACTTCCCAACTCACTTCATGAAGCCAATATTACTCTGATTCCAAAACTTGACAAAGACAATACAAAAATAAGAAAAACATAGACTCTCATGAATCCAGACGCAAAAATTCTAAACAAAATGGGAGTAAATATAATTTAGCAGCATATAAAAAGAATTATATATCATGACCATGTGGGGTTTATTTTAAGGATGGCAGGCTGCTTCCATATTAGAAAACCATTCAATATAATTCACTATATTAAAAGGTTGAAAAAATACAATCACATCATATTAATTGACGCAGAAAAGTATTTAATATCTAACACCTATTACAATAAAAACTCTCAGAAAACTAAAAGCAGCAGGAAACATCCTCAACCTAATCAAGTACTTCTACTAAACAATAGCTAATATCATGCTCCTCCCATGTGTCTGTCAGCTTGCCATGCTGTGGGGGCTTGTGTGTTGCTATGATGCTGAAAGCTAGGTCACCAGTATTTCAGATTCCAGCCAGGCTACCTATGAAGGATGGATTTCAGCTGAGCTTCTAGACTAAGATAGACTAGGGAGAAGGACCTGGCAGCCCACTCCCAAAATAATTAGCCATTGAAAACTATGAATAGCAGAGAAGCACTGTCAAATATAGTGTTGGAAAATGAGCCTCCATCCCAGGCTGAAAAGCATTCAAAAGATGACTGGGGAAGAGTTACCTCTTCAAAGTAGAGTCTACCTTAATGACAGGGATGTAGTAAAGCCCCTGGAACCTCCATTTGCTGATGTGACACGACTCAAAATGAGAAGAAACACAATGCCTGCAACAATGGGCTCAAGTATTACAAAAAGATCATGTGCATGGCACAGTGTCAGGTAGTGTTTCGCTCTATCACACATAGTGTCACTATGAGTTGGACCCAACTTGACAGCACCTAAGAACAACAACAGCAACAACCACAACATCTTGCTTAATGGCAAAAGGCTGAAAACTTTTCTTGTAAGATGTCACATAACAAGGGTTTCCACACTCACCACAGTATTAGAAGTTCTAGTCAGCATGATAAGGCAAGAAAAGGAAAATCAATGGCACACAAATTGGAAAGAAGGAAAGAAGATTCCTCTCATGTAGCTAATCAAATATCCCAAACATTTTGTTGGTGTTTTCCTTCACAGGATTGGAAGAGTCTACAAAAGGCAAAAAGCTCTGAATTGTTGGCCTGAATTCCCACCACATTTATTTATTTATTTACTTACTTATTTACTTATTTATTTTAGGTCTTAGTCATAAAAGGAAACAGAGGAAGTAAGCTACCAGAATACTTGTTTTAGTGCTACAAATTTGATATTTAGTAGGAATTGTAGGGAGACAGACCTGGCAACCCACTCCCAAAAATCAATCTGCCATTGAAAACCCTATGAACAGCAGAGAAGCACTGACAACACTGTTTTGCCTGTTGTAGGTAGGGTCACTATGAGTCAGATACTGACTCAATGGCACCTAACAACAACAACAACAACAGAAATTGTAAGAGACTCTGCAGTTGCTGCATAATGAAGAGCAACTACATTTATTTTGGCAGAAGGACCCAGCAGCCCACTCTCAAAACAATTAGCTATTGAAAATCCTATGAATAGCAGAGAAGTACTGTCAAATATAGTGCTGGAGAATGAGCCCCTCAGGTTAGAAGGAATTCAAAGACCACTGGGGAAGAATTGCCTCCTCAGAGCAGAGTCAACATTGATGATCAGGCATGGAGTAAAGCCCCTGGGACACCATTTTCTGATGTGGCATGACTGAAAATGAGAAGAAACACAATGGCTGCAGTAATGGACTCAAACATGAAAACGATCATATGTATGGCAGAGTTTTGGGGAGTATTTTGTTCTGTTACACATGGGGTTGCTATGAGTTGCACCTGACTTGATGGAACCTAACAACAACAAAGCAACATGTATTTTATAAAATCCTTCCTCAGAAAAATACCCATCTGCCAGTTTTCTAAGTTTTATGCCATAGATGCTAGCCTGTGATGCCACCAGCATTTAAGTGTGGCCTTCTGACAGCACCTTAATAATAATTTTTTATGTGCAAAAGTACCTTTACATCCTTCATTGCATCTAACACCCAGCCTGGTGAGAGGCAAGGCTCAGAGGTCAAGTCCCTCTTTCTTTACCTGTTTTATAAGTGTTCAGTCTCAGGTGGCCTAAGTGGCTCACTGGACAGCGCACAGCACATGGAAGCCAGAATTCAAATCAAGGACATTGGGGTTCACAATTCTGGTGCCACCTCACTATCAGACTGGCAATATTCAATCCCCACGCTCATGTTTGAAGACCCACAGAGCTGTGGGCCAGGGTTTAGCTCAGTTGGTGGAGTGCTGCTCTGCACTTTCCACAGACCCAGGTTTGATCCCAAACACCACAAAAATGGGAGGAGAATGTAGCAATCTACTCCTGAAATAATCTGGAAACAATCAGCCATTGAAAATTTTATGACGGTCACTGTGAGTCAGACACAACCTAAAGGCACCTAACAACAAAAAAATCAAAACCACAAAGCTGTGTGTACCTCTTAGTGCTGATCATTCTCCGTCCTTTCCCACTATTGTAGGACTCACTGAAAGTCAGAAACCTGACAGTCACTTCCAGATCTTACATGAGGGATTTTTGCTGTAGTATTGTTGCTATTAGGTGCCATACAGTCGGTGTCCCAGTCATAACAGGCCTACATTCAATAGGCGAAACTATTGTTAGTGCTTCTTTGCTATTCATAGGGTTTTCAATGGCAGATTGATTTTTGGGAGTGGGTTTAGGTCCTTCTTCCAAGCCTACAGTATCTTGTGTTCCCAGGAGGTCTCCCATCCAAGGACTAACCAGGCCCTACCCTGCTTAGCTTCTGAGATCTGATGCCACAGTGCTACGGCTGCAGGCAGCTGTAGTAGACAAGTCATTTAACCTCTGTGATTCTCAGTTTTGTCACTTGTAACATGAAGGAAGTGGGATTCAGATGACTCCACAGGACATTGACAGCTCTAAAATAGTATTTCTGTGGTTTTGTAATTGCATTCTAAGAAAGATTTAAAAACTGGATTCTACTTCAGGTTTTATTCAAAGCTGTGTTTTGAAGTCAACAACAGCATAGATATTCCAGGGACCTGCTCATCAAGTAAAACTAATGTGATAGTCATAATGCTACCTGAATGCATCTGTGAACAGAAATGGGAGCATCTATTGAACGGTCAGCATCACACTGAGGACTGTGGGGAGATGGACAGAGTTTGTGATGCGACCCCTGTGTTGAGGACCTTCCAGTCGCTGGTGAGAAGATTAGCACATAACGAATGCTGGTATGACAAACAGTGAGGAATAGACCACAGGTACTATTAGTAAGCAGAGACAGAGGTCAATGAGGAATTTACAAGGTAACTTCTAGAACTAACAAATGAGTTTAGTAAAGTCACTAGGATAAAGATGACCACACAACAATCAACTGTATTTCTCTGTGTCTGGGGTTTAGCTCAGTTGGTAAAGTGCTGCTCTGTGCTCTCTGAGGCCCTGAGTTCAATCCCCAGCACCTCAAAAAAGGGAGAAGGACAGGGCAGCACACTCCTGAAATAATCCCCCCCAAAAAACAGCCACTGAAAATCCTATGAATAGCAGAGAAACACTGACATAGTGCTGGGCATCGCACAGTGTCAGGAACTGTTTCTTTCTGTTGTACATAGGATCACTATGAATCTGACCCGATTCAACAGTACCTGACAACAACTTCAACAATGAGAGACACATGGAAATAAGAACTTTAAATACAATACCATCTACACTGTTTAACAAACTGAAATGTTTAGGTGTAAAATCTAAGAAAACTTGCAAAGAACTTGTTTTCTGAAAATGCTAAGCACTGGTGAAACAGATTAAGATCTCCCAGGTGCTGTGGCACACACCTGTAATACCTGTAATACCAATGACATGGGAAGCTGAGGCAGATGATCTCCAGTTGGAGATCAGAGGTAGCCTGCTCAACTTAGCAATACCTTGTCCCAAAATAATATAAAAGGGGTTAGGGTTGCAATTCAGTGGTAGAGTACTTGCCTAGCATGTGCAGGCCCTGGGTTCTAATCTCAATTCCTGGAAAAGAAAACAAAAGAAAAAGAAAAGAAATTAAGAAAATCTAAACAAATGAGGAAACTTATCATGTTCATTAATTTAAAACTTCAACATAATAAAGATGTAAAAATACCTCAAATTGATATGTGTGTGTGTGTGTGTGTGTGTGTGTGTGTGTTTAACTATCAAAATGCCAACAATACTTTTTTCTAGATACAGACAAGATTATTCTAAAGTTTATATGGAAAAGCCAAGGAACTAGAATTTTAAAAAGCAGAATAAAGGGAAATGAATCACTCTATTCAATTTCAAGATATTATGTAATACCAAAGACTGTGATATTGGTGAAAGGATACACAGATCAATGGAGCAAAATAGGAAGCCAGAAATAACCCGACATAAATGCAGGCAACTGATTTTAGACAAAGGGGCAAAAGCAATTCAATGGAGGAAAGATAGTCTTTCCAACAAGTGGCCCCAAAGCAACTGGGTATCCATAGATAAAAATGAACCTTGATCTAAACTTCATAGTCAAAGCCAAAAACAAATTCAAAATCAATCACATTTTTAATGTAAAACTATAAAACTTCTCATGATAATACAAGGAAAAATCTTTAGTACCCAGGTTTTGGTGAATAGTTCTTAGACATATAACACCAAAAGTACGATCCATGAAACAAAAAAATCAATAATTTGTACTACATCAAAATTAAAATTCTTTTCTCTATGTACTACCTCATAACAGGATAAGAGAAGGCACAGATTGGGAGAATATGTTTTCACACTACAAATCTGAAAAAGGACTTCTATCAAGAATATATGAAGAACTCTCTTCTATCAATGGTAAAAAAAAAATTCTAATTAGGAAATAGAGAAAAGACATGAAAGACATTTCATCAAAAAGAATATATAGTATCAAATGTGCACATGAAAAGATGTTCACATCACTAATTATTAAGGAAATGCATGTCAAAAACATATGTTATCACTGTACAGATCTTAAAGCAGCTAAATAAAAAGTAGTGACAATACTAAATATTAGCAAAAATTTGGAGAAAACAGCTCTCATACATTTGTTGTCCGTGGGAATGTAGAATGGTACTGTCACTTTGGAAAATAGTTTGGCATTGTCTTAAAAAAACAAAACATTCCCTGCTACCACATGACCCAGAAATTGCATACTCAGAGAAATCAAAACTAATGTCCACACAAAAACCTCTCCATGATTGTTCATAACAGCTTTATTCAAAATAGTCCAAAACTAGAAATAAACAAAAGAGCTCTCAACATGTGAATAGGAAACTGTAATAATCTACCACAATACATCCATAGTCAATAAAAGGGATAATATATAATTCACACAACAATCTAATGGATCTCAAGAGTGTTATGCTGAGTGGAAAAGCCAATCTGAAAACATCATGGACTGTTTGATCCCATCCACAGAATATTGTTTAAACAACTAAATCATAGAGATGGAAAACAGATTAGTGGTTTCCAGGGGTTACAGATGGTGTGGACGAAGAGGTAGGATGACAGAATAGCTCTTGCTTCTTTGGAGTGGTGGATGCAGGGATCTACACAGGTGATAAAATCACATAGAGCCAGACACACATTGTGTCAAAGTCACTTTCCTGGTTTTGTTATTACATTAAGATTATGTAAGCTGCAACCCCTGGGGAAAATGGGTGAAGGGCACACAGCACCTCTTTGTACTATCTCTGCAGTTTCCTGTGAATCTATAGTTATTTCAAAATGAAGAATTAAAAAAAAAAAAATCCAAACCTTCCATATATATATATACACACATATATACACACATATGCACATATATATGTGTGTATATATGTGTGTATATATAATATATACATATAATTTCTATATATAATATATAATAATATATATCTTATATATAATAATGTATCTAATATAATATATATTAAATATGATTTCTTTTTATGAGTCTGTGTGTCATGTGCCTGCAGTATCTTTTCTCATGGGTGGAGGAATGGAATGTGGCCCCTTGGTGGTGTTTTCTATCTTGAGTAGGTGTCAGGGCCTGAAGATTAAATACTTTGTTTGTGTTCCTTGGTCCTGGAACAGCTTTGAAGTATTTGGTCTCCAGGGGCTTCTGAAGTACAGCGCTGTGCTACACCTGTCTGCACGTACACGGGGGCCGGCTGCTGGCCTCTTGGGAGCCTTCCTGGTCATGGAATATGGCCAGGACTTTAAGAAATCCCCCATGTAGGAGAAGAACAATTTCCAGTTGAACAGGATCTAAAAGGAGGGACGGTGTGCCTGGAGCTCCATGGAGCGGTTTCCCCAGGTGGGAATGGGCACCCCCACCCCCAGCCACACTCCACCTTCTGTTCCCAGGAATTCTCTCATAGATGCACATTGTTCAGGTAACCCATAGTGTTTCTCATTTGGCTCCCCAAAGCTGTACTTTGGGGTGTCATGCCAACTAAACTTGAGGTTTTGTGGCCTTATATGAGTAACCAGGTGACGGAGCCATGTTAGTTAAAGGGCCTGTTGTCCTTTAAGACCTTGAACAGGAAGGGAGAATAAGCTGACGTTTGTTAGCCTGGTCCTCTTGATGTCTAAGTTATTCAGCTCAACTCAGTACCCAAGCTGGCAGCCTTGTGCTAGGCTTTGGGGCAGAGAGGTGAATAAGCATGTGTTGTCCTTTCAGGAAGTGTGGTGGGGAACAGACATTAAACAAACAAACAAAAACATAGAGAAATATGTGTGCACCCACGCCTTCCAGAACTTCCCTGCACCCTCTACCAGGAGGCCGGTAGCGGAAAAATAAACAAGAGCAGTAGCAAGGAGGTCAGGAAAGGCTTGCCTCAGGTGTCCTTGGAGTGGAAAGAGACGGAATGGAGGCAGAAGCAGACATGAAGCCAGATGTGGAACCAATGTGCATAGAACATGGAGACAAAGAGGAGCTGGTGGCTTCAAAGTTGGAAGTTTGCTGCAGACGGGGGCCCCGAGGGCTGTGGTGGGAGGTTTGCCCATGGTTGGTTGTGCACAGCCTGCTGCTTCTGATGACCAGGCTGTTAGCAAGCTTTTGCTGAGACCCTCCCACCCCCAGCCTGAGGTGCACTTCGCGGAGGTGCAGACTAATGTCTGAGCCCTGCCCTTAAGGAATTTCCAAGCCACAAATGAAAAGCAAAGCATACTTCAAGGGGCTGTGTTGTTTTCAGTCCGTGAAAGAGTGAGCTGGTGTTGGCAGACTGAAAATATCACCAAAAGGTCTGACCAGCATCTGCAGCTGTTACACATTACTGGGGCCCAAAGGTCTAGCCTTGAATGGCTCATTTTTTTCCCCTCCCAATATCTTTGTTTTAAAATAGAGAAGAAAAAAAAAAAAAACCCTTAAAAACAATCTTGTTTATTTTATCCAAGATTAAAGAGCTTGAACCGACTTGGACAATCTAAATGGATTTTTAAGTGCTTTATGGACAGGCACCCCTAATTGCTAAAATGCTAGTCTGGACTTTGGTGACTCCGTGCAGCGTTTGCATTGTCTGGGTTTGCTTATTTACTGTCCTTGTTAGAGGTCAAAAGCTAAGTCTCAGATTAGAAGATTTTAATTTCTGAAGCTATGGATGGAAGCAAGTTCTCTAGAGTTGTGCCACCCCATGAACAGCAGCCTTAAACCCTCCCCCTTGAGTAGGCTAGTGCAAGGTGGAGCAGGGCTCTACTGCAACCTTGTACGCAGGGGAACCCAGGGAAGTGGTGAAGCTCCCGAGAGGTACAGATCCTCTTTCTGGAACACAGCCTGCCTCTGACAAATGCCAGAAAGGGCAAAGGTGGTACCAATCTTGAAGGCAGCCTGGGATGGTAGAAGGGGCCCAGGACGTGGAGGCCCAGGATCTGAGAGCCACACTTGTCACCAAGGAGCGGTGTGACTGAACAAAATGCTTCACCTCTGAAAGTCTCAGTTTCCCCGCTTGTAAAGTAGGGGAAATAATACTTGCCCCAGTGGTTGGTTTGGGAGTCTAAATTACAGAGGTGAGAGGTCAGGGAATCCCGAAGTCATCAGATCCAACAGATTTCCTGTGAAGGAGGGAATGTTTTGCAGAAACTACCCTCACAGTGTCACTAGAAATTATCCTTAGGGATTTTTTCCCCAGGGACAGGGAAACATTTCCTAAATACTTTGTAAAGATTCATTGCAATATTCTTGGGAGAGGCCTAGGGGGACCAGGCAGCTTACATTAATTTTTTGACATCAATCATCTACTTAGTTGATTATTCATCAAAGCTTTGCATGGCCTTCTTCTTGCCTTTGTGTCATTTTGCCAGTTACATAAGAGATCTCTTGACCTCCACAGGAAAGCAGGCAGGAAGTGACCTCTGCACCATGGACCCGCCATGCAGGAAGGGAAGCCCCAGCTGAGGCAGTGCTTATAGACCCATGGGATGGGTCTGTGGGTACCCCAGACCACACAGGGCCAGCAGGTCAGACCAGAGGACCCACGTGTCTGGGCCCTGTGGGGGCTGGAGTTGCCCTTAGAATGGGGCAGCCCGTCTGTCCACTGTGGCCCAGGCTGCTGTTCATGACCAGGTTTTCCTGATGGATCAGAGTGTCTACTGTTCTCTGGAGACAAGAGCAAGGCCTATTCTAGAACCCTGCGGGGGAAACAAAGGGAAGTAAAAGCCAAGCTAGGAAGCCCTTTGTTTTTTTCAGGCACTGTGCTAGGAGATTTGTGTAGTGACAGGACAGTAGGGGTTGTGGCCCTTGGGAGAAACTCACAGGGCAGCAGAGAGGCAGACAGTGACTCTGCTCTTAAAGCAGGATGTGGTGAGGGGAGTTTTGGGGGCAAGCAACCCATTCCAGCAAGGGCCAGGCCTTGAGGGGTGAGGGGACCTGGAAGAGGAGAGGGTTGGAAGAGAAGTGAGGTGCCTTAAACAGAGGCCACTGAGCTCTCAGGAACACAGAGGTGGCTCGGCTCCATGATGAGGGCCACATATTTGGTGTGAATAAGCCGGAGTGCAGAGGAGGTGAGACCTCAGCGGACAGGGACCGAAGGGCCTCCATGTGCCACACAGGCACCATCACCAGGAGAATGGCCTCCGAGGAGTGCATGGGCTGCTGCTGCTGTGGGGCTCACGTCATTGACTTGCCATTTCTTTGCCATGTGGCATCCTACAATTTTCCATCCCTGTACCCAGAGCACAAGAAATCAGGGGCCTGGGCTTTACAAGTTCCCTTTTTGCCCCTCTTTTCTGCTCCGAGAAAGTGCTCACTCTGATGTTTCATTGCAGCTCTTTATCCTGTGTATCTACTGCCTGAATTATCATTTCCATTTCTTCGTTTAGCCTTGAGATTTGAAGGCAATCCACAAACTGGCCTTCCATGTCATGGCTAGGACTTTCTTCTGGAGCCAGGCTGGGGACCGGGCTGATGCTGGGGGAGAGCATTTTAGAGATGAGAGAGTTTGTGAGCCAAGGGCATGGCAGAAACACTTGGAAACTTGGTTTTGGAGAAGAAATACTTAGGATTTACCCTGACCTTAGCCCAGAGAGCATGTCTGAACCTCACAGCATTGCTTCTCAAGTTTACCTTCCACATGGCTGATCTCATATTCCAGAGGTTTCATTTCATGGTTACGTCTCATCCTGCATCTCGCTGGAGGCTACTTGAATCTTCTTAGAAGACTTCTTAGACCACAGCACCCAAGTTGTGATGACACTGGTTGTCTCTCCTTCCCAGCCCAGCTGCTTTCCAGGAGTCTCTGTCTCTCCAAATGGAATATAAAAAACTGGAGACAACAGTCTGGCTTTAGCGGCTGGGTGGTATGGGGACCATGTCTCAGTTTACTGAGCATTTTGTGTGTTTCTTTTTTAACCTTGTGTGTTTTCATGTACTTTTTTTCGTCTTGAGACTTTCATCCTGTCTCACATTGCTCTTATAAAGGAATTGTTGTTGTTGTTAGGTGCTGTCGAGTCGGTATCCGACTCATAGCGACCCTCATAGGGTTTTCAATGGCTGACTGTTTCGGGATTGCCTCAGGAGTGGGTTGCCAGGTCCTTCTCCCATTTTTGTGGTGCTGAGAATTGAACTCGGGACCTCAGAGACTGCAGTGCAGCACTCTACCAACTGAACTAAATCCCAGCCCTTGTAAAGGAATAGAGTAATATTTTATACATATATATATTTTTAGTGTTGTTGAGAAATTATTGAATAACTCATTAATGAAATAATCTAGAAAAATTTAGCCTGTGTGCTATAGTAAACCAGTGGGAATTTGTGACTGCTTTGGTTTAGAGACAAAAAAGTCAGATTTTTATTTTGCAATGATAATAATTTGGTAATTTGATTAAATATATTCTTTTAGCCTGCAGCCGTAGCCCTGTGGCATCTGATCCTGTCAGATCTTGGAAGCTAAGCAGGGTCGGGCCTGGTTAGTACTTGGATGGGAGACTGCCTGGGAACACCAGATACTGCAGGCTTGGGAGAAGGACCTGGCAACCCACTCCCAATAATCAGTCTGCCATTGAAAACCCTATAAAGAGCAGAAAAGCACTGACAATAGTGTTTCGCCTGTTGTCTGTAGGGTCACTATGAGTCGGATACCGACTCGAACGGTACCTAACAACAACAACATATTCTTTTAAATGATACATAAAAAACAATTCATACTGATGGGGTCCATGTGTTTTTCATTTATTTTATTTTTATTTTTAATTTTTAAAAACTTTTTTATTAGTCATTTTTAATGTACAACTTAATGAGTCTCATTATGACATTTCTATGCAGGCATTTCATTGTACATTGCTCACATTCACTTCCCCCTTACCTGCTCATGGCCCCCTCCCTCATCCCTTCCTTCCCCACCAATGGTCTTTCTACTTGCTTGTCTTTTTTGTGAGTATGTCTGTATATGTACATCTGGATTTTGCCAAAAGGGCAACCTATGTGATAGTTTTTTCCTTTTCTCCCATTACCCTTTCTTCTTTTATAGATGTCCTTAACAAGTGGATAAGGAAATTGTGGTGGGGTTTAAGCTCAGTTGGTAGAATGCAGCTTTGCACTGAGGCCCTAGGTTCAATCCCCAGCACCATGAAAATGGAAGAAGGACCTGGCAGCCCACTCCCCAAACAATGCTGAAAACCATTGAAAACCCCATGAATAACAGAGAAGCTGATGTTTCCTTCTGTTGTAGATAGGGTCACTATGAGTCCGAGCAGACTTGATGGCACCTAACAACAACAACATACACCATGCAGTTTTATTCAGCTATAAAAAAGAACAAAATTATGGCATTTGCTGGAAAATGGATGGAACCTAGCGATCATCATTTTAAGTGAATTAAGCCAGACCCTGAAAGAAAAACATCATGTTTTCTCTCATATATGGATGTTAGAGTTCAATACATATTCATTATTAGAACATATAGATCATATAGACCTAATTAGGGAAAGATAATGGACTAAAGAAAAGGGGGAGGGGCATGAGAAAGGGCACTTTGTGTTTTGACCAAGGTCTCATAATCTGAGACACAAACATTTTTTTTGGCTGCATTTATTGGTTCTTCTTCCTCTACTTCTCTGCATACACAAATCATTCTTCTTTCCTGCTAGGTAGTTGGTCACACTTGAACAATTTTGTGTGTGTAAAAGATTTCAAATCTATGCCAATATCTACAAGTAATTGGGAACAGGTCATTCTGTTTATGTTCACCATTGACCATCACTCCTTGCTGAGTGGTATTATGGGAGATTCAGGTTAGACAGATGATAATTTTACCAATTATTGCATCTAGTTTCCTTAGGCCTAGGAGAGTTTGGCCTTATGCACCCTTCTTACTTTTCATTTTTATATTATTTCTATTGTATTTTATTCACTCATTTCAGAGCACTAACTCATGTGGGATGCCTAGCAGTGTTAACAACAGCATTTGCTTTCACAGTTTTTAAGATTAAATTAGGACCAGGTGTGGTGGCACCTGCCTGTAATCGCAGATCTCAGGACGCAGAGGTTGGAGGATCAAGAGTGCAAGGCCAGTCTCAGCTACACAGTGAGACTCCTTCTCTAAATGAGATAAGATGATGAGGTAAAACAAAATAATATGAAATAGTTAAAAAGATTAAATTAGGTCATAGGATGGAGCTCTAATCCAAGATGACTAGTGTCCCTGTTAGAATCAGACTGCATACACACCTTCTCTCTCCCTCCCCGCCCCCTTTGGAAAAGATCATGTGAGGATATGATAAGAAGGCACTTGTCTGTAAGCTGGGAAGAGAGGCCTCACTAGAAACCAATCTTGAAGGCACATTGATCTTGGACTTCTAGGTTCCTCACCTGTGAGAAAATGTATGTCTGTTGTTCATACCACTTAGTCTGCAGTATTTTGTTATGACAGCCTGAACAGAATAATAGACCATCATTCTTGAGCATTTATAAGCTAGTTTTAAAGACTAAATGGAAGAAATAATATATTACCACATTGGGCAAAAATACAAAGAAAATGAAGTGATAAGTGGGAAACGTAAAGCATTAGGAGGATACATACAGGAAATCTAAAATGCAAATAATAGGATATTTAAATAAAAAGGAAGAATAATAATTAGGGAAATCATGGAAGAAAATTGTGAGCTGGCTCAAATCTTCTGATGTTAAAGACTTATTGAATAAAAAGCAGAATAAAACTTAATCAAAACTAGTGCAAACAAAAACAAGGCAAACCATACCGAAATTAATCCATTCTAAGGACAAAGAGAGGATCTTATAAGCTTTATTACAAAAGAAAATCAGATTAGAACTAGACTTCTCACCTATAGCACTAGGAGCCAGTATTACATTTCTACCTTCCTAGTGAATCCTATTGGGAGAAGGACGTGGCAATCCACTCCCAAGGCAATCCCGAAACAAGCAGCCATTGAAAACCCTATAAGGGTCGCTATGAGTCCCACACGACTTGACGGCACCTAACAACAACAACAACAGTGAATCCTATTAAGAAAAAAGGGCAATAAAATACAATAATATAAAATAAAGTTCACATAAAATAAAAGCTGGGCATATATTTGAGATAGTATTACTATGTCAGAGCAAAAGAAAAACATTTTAAAATATGCAAGGACTTGGAAAGTGCACTACCCAGGTACCTCTTGAAGGAGAATTCATGTGATTGTTGACCTGGGGTCCTCTCCTCAAACCAGATGAAAATAAAATGAGCTCAAAGACCTGAAGAGAGGATTAGAAACAGCAGCCAGCAAGAATGACCTTAGTGCATAGCGTAAAATCTAAGTGGACGAAATTCCAGTAAAAGTTAACCACACATTTACTATTTCTTTCTTCTGTGACCCAATGAAATGACTGTAAATGAATTTCTTAAAGGAAAAAGCATACAGGGTCAACGAGACAGGAGATGAAACAGCAATGGATGAAACAGTATGATAGATGTTTGGAAGTCAAAAAGTGGTTGGAGTGTGCTACAGTCGATTCACTCTAGGATGCAAAACGCCAGGGCCAGTAAAGGGCAGTGCAGCATTTGGAGCTGGGACCTGGGACTATTGAATATGCTGCACATCAACAAGACTCTTCTCCATTCTGTGCCATCAGTAAGTGCCTCACCATAGGAGAGACTGGCTTTGGAAGACTTACAATGTGAAGGATTCCAGACACAGCTGAGGGTAGGAGGGAAGGACTAAAAGTTTGCATCTGAACAGAGGGTCTCCCCATAGCCCCGCTTTCCCTGCCCTCCCCTGAAGGCATATGATCAGTCACACACTCCGCAGGAAAGAGGCTGAAGCAAGGACTTCTGAGGAGGGTAAACCCCCCAGATTAAAAGGTTAATGTGAAGTATTGCTTTTAGATCTGAATTCTTATACCTTGCTATCATGTTGGTATTATGGGCTCATTTATTGTGCCAACGAAGAATATAGAAAGAATCATAAAGCAAAGTGAGGAGGATGTGAGACCTGGTCAAGGGGAGATGAATCTAAAATGACCTCCTGAAAATGACTTTCATGAAGATAGCTTCAAGTTCACTCAAATGTCATTTTAGATATGTGTGAGAACTGTGTATGGCCTAGAGAATTGGTAACGAGAGCTAAGAGAATACAAAATTGCCTCTTTGTGTTTTGAAGCCCCGGATATAAATGCCTTCATTAAACTGAACCAACATTCTAACATCTTTGACACTATAAAAATGCTGATTTTATATGGTTTGACCTACTAAAGAGAGGCTCAGTGTGACTGTAAGGATAGAGAGAAGGGTTACTCTGGGTTTCTGCAGCTTCAGGTATCACGCTCTGGCAAAATCTCTTAGAGGAAATAGCCCAGGTTACCTGGGCAGCATTTGGCTTGCTTAGTGGGTAGGCCTCTTTAAACTACAGTAAGATTTAGAATTCAGGGTGGTAGTGGTGTTAGGTGCTGTTGAGTCAGGTCCAACTTATAGTCACCCTATGTACAACAGACAAAACACTCCCGAACACTGTGCCATGCCCAGCGCTATTGTTAGTGCTTCTTTGCTATTCATAGGGTTTTCAATGACTGATTGTTTCCAGAGTGGGCTGCTGGATCATTCTTCCAAACGTACAACATACAGTATTCCCAGGTGGTCTCCCATCCAAGAACTAACCAGGCCCAACCCTGCTTAGCTTCCTAGATCAGATGAGATCAGATGTTAGGGTGGTTCGTTTATAGACAGAATTCAGGGTACAAAGGACTAAAGAGAAAAAAAATCATCCCATGGATGTGTTTTGTTAAAAGGAAATCTTTTTATATTTATTTTAGGTCTTTGTAATACTAGAATTTGGTGAATTAGAAATGAAAATCTTGAACTCAAATTTAAAGTGTAATCAATATTTGCTTTAGATTTATAATTCTCAGTTGAATTAGAATATTTGATAAAACTTTAGGTTCAACCTATTCACAAATTTAATATTTTAAACTCTTAAAAGTTATCTGTGCTCGGGAGAGTTTTAATTTAGAAAAATGAATATTTAAAAAGGAAATTGAATATATTAAGTATATATTCATGTACAAATATTTAAAAGTGTCTAGTAAACTATACTTGTAAATGGAACCAAACATCATTCAATGACCCCCTCCTAAGATCTCCAAAACGTATCAATGGAATAACATTTGTAAGTACAAGTCAAAAAATTAAGAATGACATTTTAAAAAATTACAACTTTTATAAACTGGATACTAAATCTTAGACAAAATAAAATAAACTTTTAATGATATTTTCTGTGAACAAATGCCATCCCTGAGGCCACCAAGAAACTGGCAGCAACTTGCTGACATTTTGCAGACTTTATCAGGGTTGTCAGATCTCCAGCTGATCATTTTCCAGGGAAATCCTCTAGTCGACAACCTCACCTGTGAACAATCAGACTTTTAGTGTCCCACTTTTGAATATAAACAGACAGCTAACCGTCACCAGGCACTGCTAGTTGCTGACATCTGTTCTCCCTTCTTTCGTATTATAGAGTCCTGGCTCTACCTGATTGCAAGGAACCACACACCTCCACAGACTTCCCTGCAGCCAGGGCCCATCATGTAGTACACTCTTAGTAAATGAGATGTAAAAGCATGTTTCCCTGCCCGGGGCTTTTAGGAAAGTGTCTGAAAAAGCACAGACTAAACGGCATCCACATTTTGCAATTTACTCTTTCCTTTTATAACCTCTTTCTATCTGAAATGTAGATGCCTGGGGTGAGGCAGCCATCTTGCCGGCTTAACACAAATGGCTACACAGTGGAGCTGGCACTTGGAGGGAGCCATGGTGCTTGGTGAGTTGGTTGAAAAAGTGGCAGGCTTTAGACAGTTCTGTGGTGTAAGAAAAATAGACCCGATTTGATTAAATCACTATGGGCATGTTGACCAAGAATAAAATCAACCTACTCAAGAACAAAGAAAATTACATCTATTTGGGGCTAATTAGGATCCCAATCTGGGAAAACACAGATTCAGGCAATTTTGAAAATGTACTCTGAGGTTTTACAAAATGGTGCCTATATTTATGGCTTTGGAAATTACATTATTTGTTAGTTGGGAATTATGATTGGTGTTGGCAAAATTGAAGCTGCTTTGTAAGAATAGAATTGCTGTGGTCTTGCTGTCTCAGTCACTGGGTAGTTTGGGAGAAAGGGTCTGTTGCACAGAAGGTCAGCAGAGGTTAACAGTACTTGAAGCGTCAACTTGCATGGGGGTTGAGGGGAATAGGTGTTCTGCAACCCAGTTCAAAGATTCAGCCATGGACTGTCTTGAGGCCTCTCAACATTATTATTATTTATTATTTATTTATTTTTGGAACCCATGCTACTCCATTTTCAATTTTTTGACAAATTTCCATTGCTTTCAGCCAAGTCAAGTTCTTACCTCATGTCATACATGAGGAAAGATAGATAAAAACTAACAAATAAAAAACATCCAGAGTTCAAAGAGAATACCAGGAACAGGAACAAACAAACCTACAAAATTATTCAAATAATTATATCATCCCCATATGGGTTCATTTATTTAAGCAATATTTATAGTGTGACTTGTAAGTGCCTGTTACAAAAGCTGGATAAGAGAAGAGATTAAATAATATGTCGTATCTATTTAAAAAAATAGAATTGTAAAAAACAAAAGTCAATAAAAACCTAAAGGATAAATTTAAGACATTCAGCACCAACACAATGCTTTCCAGAAAGAGAGAAGATGGTGGAGAGCAATATAAAGTAGTGAAAAGCACAAGTTTCCTTATTGAAAGGGTCCAGGGAGGGCTCAGTATAAGTGACACAAGTATCTTCTCCAACATGGAGCCACAAGATTTCGGAATATGATTTGCTGTTGTTGTTAGGTGCCGTCAAGTCATGTCCGACTCACAGCGACCCTTATAGGGTTTTTAATGGCTGTTTCAGGATTGCCTCACGAGTGGATTGCCACATCCTTCTTCCATTTTTGAGGTGCTGGGAATCAAACCTGGGACGTCAGAGACTGCAGAGCGGCACTCCACCACTGAGCTAAATGGCAGCCCCTTGGAATATGATAGGTAATCAGAACTTTTGAGCCCCAAAGTGGGAAAAACCAGAAGACTAAAGTCGGAATGGCATGCATGGGTCCTAAGAGCAACACTGGATGTTAGAAAAAAAAGAACCACCTTCAAAATTCTGAAGGAAAATAATGCACACTCCAGAATTCTATTGGCAAAGTATTATTCAATGGGAAAAAAAGAAATAAAGACATGGACTGAAAAGTGAGCCTGCAAGGTACCCTTTCATGGGAAGCAACTATCAGCTCTGTACTCTGGAAATTAAGGTTGTAAACCAAGAAAGAGGAAGACTTGAGGTACGAGGAATGGACTTCAACACAGAGTACACAAAGGAAGTGTCTAGTGGAGGATTTTCAAGCAGATCCAAGCAGCCAGCCCTCTCAGATTGGGGCTCCAAAAGAAAGATCAAAAGGAAATAAAAGGGACCTGTTTACTTAAGGGGCTTCGGGTTAGCTCAGTTGGTAGAGTGTTGTTGTGCACCCTCAGAGGCCCTGGGTTCAATTCTCAGCACTGCAAAAATAGGAGAAGGGCATGGCAATCCACTCCCAAATCAATCTTGAAACAACCATTGAAAACCTTATGAGGGTGGCTATGAGTTGGACCTAACTCAATGGCGCCCAACAATAACAATAGCTTAACTCAAAGGTTATTTGCTAGCGTGAAATGTTCCCAAAGGAAACACTGGTAAGCACATAGTAGATCAGATGCAATGTGTGTGAAGACCACAGGTTCTTAAAACCCAGGTGAGTGAATAAAACCAGGTGACTATCAATTTCAGGAATATACAAAATTTATACAGGAAAAAATATAATTCTTTACTTGTCACAGTAATGAATATTATTTACATGTTGTTGTTGTTGTTGGGTGCCGGCCGGGGAGTCAGATCCGACTCATTGCAACTCTGTGTACAAGAGAATGAAACACTATCAAATACTGTGCCATGCATACAATCTTTTTATGTTTGAGCCCAATGTTGCAGTCACTATATTTCTTCTCATTTTGAGTCCTGACACATCAGCAAAAGGAGGTCCCAGGGACTTTACTCCAGACCCATCATTAAGGTTGACTCTACTTTGAGGAAGCCACTCTTCCTCAATTGTTTCTTGAATGCCTTCTAGCTTGGGGGACTCATTTTCTGGCAGTCCTTCTCTGCCATTCATAAAGGTTTCAATAGCTTATTTTTTCAAGAGTGGGCTGCTGGGTCCTTCTCCCTAGTCTATCTTAGCCTGGAAGCTCAGCTGAAACCTGCCCACAGTGGGTGGATTTGCTACTATCTGAAATACGGGTGGCACAGCTTTCAGCTTCACAGCAACACACAAGCCCCCACAGCACAACAAGCTGACAGACATGTGGGGGATTATTTACATAGCCACAAAAATATAAGCATTGATTGTATAGAACAAATTCTAGTTTGTAAAAATGTTTAGAAGTATAGGAGCAGGGACGTGGGTTTTTGTAATATAAAAAAATTTTCAACTATTTTAACGTGAAGTCAATAGAGTCTAAACATTGGTGCTATAAAAGTATTGAAAAATATGCAGGTTAATATCAGGAGAGAAGAGTTCAAAAAGGCAAAATAAATTGCTTTGGGGGAGTGGGGGTACTAAGAAGGGTTTTGGGGAGCTGTAATTCTTTATCTAAATCTTCTCCTCTGGCTGCACAATGATTTATAGGCGCCATCTTTGCATCAGTCCCCCTCTGTACTCTGTTCATATACTGTCTGCTTCACCCATGGTACTCAAACCTTGGCCACTCACCATAGCCAGTTGTCCATAGGAGCTGACCAGCTCCCTGAAGGTACAGCCTGACAAGGTCTTGGCTGAGGCCCATGTCCTGGGCTTCTGTCCTGCCCGAGCCCCTGAAGGAAAGTACTCACATCTCATGTATTTGTAATCTACAAAGACAAGGTAATTAATACTCTGTAATATGGACTGGGATTTAGCTCAGTTGGTAGAGCGCTGTGCTGCAGTCTCTGAGGTCCCAAGTTCAATTCCCGGCACTGCAAAAATGGGAGAAGGGCCTGGCAATCCACTCCCAAGGCAATCCAGAAACAGTCAGCCATTGAAAACCCTACGAGGGTTGCTATGAATCGGATACCGACTGGACGGCACGTAACAACAACAACAACAAGAGAAACCTTTGAGCAGTGGGGGATTCCAAGTGGCTGTGTATCTCCCTTTTTTGTCCCCCTGCCAGACACTTCTGAGACACGATTCATGGCTGTCCCTCAGGATACAGCAACCAGTCACCTGCAGTCATGGTCAAGCAATAACACATCTTGGTACTGGCTCTCCCTCTTCCCCTGGTTGACTCTCTCCATCCTCATCCTGTCCCTTGGATCACATCCCCAGTAAATTTTGGTCTTAGGTTTTGCTTTCTGACAAACTCAAGTTAAATCTAAAAGGATTAACACTTTTAAACAAAGGCCAAAAGAAAAGAAAATGAGTTAAATAACCTATCTCTTAGAAAAAATCTAAATGAAAGAAGATATTATAAGGAAATGCAAAAGATAAATGCAGAAATTTAAAAACAACATAAATACTCAAGGAAGAAAACAAATGTTTTCGAATTTATAATTATGAGTTATTTTGGCAAAACTAGATGTTGAAGGAGTAAGGAAATAAGTAAGAAATGTTCTAAAATTTCCTTCATAATGAGAGATGAAGGAGATCGTACTGGCAAAATGTCTTGTTGGAGACAGAATGGCCATTATTCAATTTCACACAACAATGGAAAATACAGGTTTAAATATGATAATAAAGATGGAAAGTATGCACCAACAGAACAGAGAAATGTAATAACAGTTGCAGATAAATGGTAGGAATAAGGATAAGGGTAGGATTTAGTATAGAAAAAGCACTTGGCCAAACTGTACTCTAGAAAAACAATATATATAACAGGAATGATAACTATAATAAGTAGAAAGCATGAAAAAGGAAAAGAGCTAAAAATGAATATACTATTTAATCCATTCATTACAAATGTGTTTTCTCTTTTTTAAAAAGTTAGAGTCTTGCTGGGTGCGGTGGCTCACGCCTGTAATCCCAGCGGCTCGGGAGGCGGAGGCAGGAGGATCACAAGTTCGAGACCAGAGGCAGTCTGTATAACTTAGCGAGACCCTGTCTAAAAAAGTAAAAAATGGGCTGGGGGTGCAGCTCAGTGGTCTAGCACTTGCAGCTCAGTGGTCCAGCACTTGCAGAGCATGCAAGCGTGAGGCACTGGGTCCAACCCTTAGTACACACAAAAAAAATCAGAGTCTTAGGTTTAAAAACCAAGCCAATAAAATTTGCAGCTATATAAATATTATAAGAGACATACCTAGAAGTAAATAATAAATAATTATTGAGTTTGATGTTGATTCCAGGGATCAAACATATGCCAGGCAAATGTAAATGGGAAAACAAAAAAGATTATATTTCACCATAAAACTGAATTCAAAGCAAAACCTATGCACAGGAAGTATTGGTATAGGAGAATTTGATAAAATATTTGGGCTGGAGTTTAGCTCAGTTGGTAGAGTGCTGTTTTATGTTCTCTGAGGCCCTGGGTTCAATCCCCAGCACCTCAAAAAATAGGAAGATGTGACAGCCCACTCCTGAAGCAGTCCTGAAACAATCAGGCATTGAAAACCCTATAAACAGCAGGGAAGCACTGACATATTTGGGAGTGTTTCATTCTGTTCTATCAAGGGTTGGTATGAGTCAGACCCGACTGGGCAGCATCTAACAACAACAGGAGAATGTGATAAAATCACAGTGATTTCATATCCCTTCCCTTATTTGAACTAAAGTAAGTAATGTAGAAAGGATTGGAATAACACAACCAATGTACAAATTTAATAGGTTTATGTGATTTCTTTTTCACCCTGGAAAATACTTTTTAAAGATCAAGCTATATCTGACCACAAAGAAAACTTAAAGAGATTTTACAAGTCACATTCTTGGACCATACTCCTCAAGACTGTAGCTATCTTTGTTTCTGCCCACTCCCTCTCCAAGAGTGAATACATCAAAGCTTGATGTAATAAGGAGGGAGAGATAGGGAGAACAAAGGAAACTATTGTTACTGAGTGACCACTATGTGCTGGAGGTGTCTGTGTGCTATCTAATTTTCTCAAAAAAAAAAAAAAATTGTTTTTTCCTATTCTCCACACAGCCCTGGGCAGAGGAATTACCATTCCATTTAGTAGGGGCTCGATGGTTATTCTCCCTGATCGGTATTTGGGTGATCAGATCCCCCTCAGTTCCAGCAAGCAAAGTCCCTGCCTCTCCTTGGGGGGAACAGTTGTGCCTTCTGCCCTCAGATTCAACGCCACACATTCCTATCTCTGGGTGGCTCTCTTCCATATTGGTGGTAAAAAAACGACCGTCACACTGACCCACTTCCCAGCAAGGCTGTGAGATGCAAGGACTAATTACAAGGGCTAATAAAATATTTACAGAGCTCACAGCACACTTTGGAAGTACAAGGGCTTACTTAATAAAAATAACGGCAGGGCTAGATAAACACCACTCCCCAGAAGAGTCAACAACTTGCCAGGGTAATTTCAAGCTCTATTAGATGCTTGTAGCAAATATCACTGTTGTCCGAAAGGAGAGAAGACCTGCCATATAGGAAATCTTGACTGAAGACCACAGCCTGGTCATGCAGAGCAATTGGGTTTGATTAAAATGAGCAGTGACGCCTGTGGAAGTGTTGGTAGGGCTGGGTGTTTTCAAAAAAAAAATTTTTTTTTTGGCAGTACTGGGGGTTGACCCCAGGGCCTCGCGCTTGTATACTCTGCAAGTGCTGTACCACTGAGCTGCACCCCAGCCCATTTTTTCACTTTTTGAGACAGGGTCTTGCTAAACTACACAGACTTTCTCTGGTCTCCAACTTGTGAACCTCCTCTCTCTGCCTCCCCAGTTGCTGGAATTACAGGAGTGTGCCACCACTCCTGGCCTTGAAAAGGCCCCACCCTGGCCTTTACAAAATTTGATAAAATAGAAGTGAGCTGGTGCCAGGCAACCTCTGGCTCAAGCTCCAGGGTGTTGATGTTTTGTAGAGAGACCCCTCTCTAGGGATATGAAGCTGAGGCTGTTCTGAGCTGGTCAGGCCCAAGGGATGGAGGGGTGTCTTGGTGGAAAATCTAGGGGCATTTTGGCTTTTTGCAGGGGACAACAGAAAGAACAAGTACCATTTAAGTAATGCATTTAAGTAACAAAGGGCTGGGATTTAGCTCAGTTGGTAGAGTGCTGCGCTGCAGTCTCTGAGGTCCTGAGTTCAATTCCCAGCATCAAAAAAATGGGAGAAGGACCTGGCAATCCACTCCCAAGGCAATCCCAAAACAGTCAGCCATTGAAAACCCTATGAGGGTCGCTATGAGTTGGATATCGACTCGACGGCATCTAACAACAACAACAACAACAATTTAAGTAACAAAGATGGCCTGTGTACCTGAAGGGTCCAGACAGGAAGACGGAATCCCATGCCAGGTATTTCATAGAGGTAGTAGAAAAGCTGAAAGGGTACCCAGGTGACAGCCAAGTGACCCAGACTGGCAAAGGTCAGGGCTGGAGGAGCAAAGGTGGGGGTGATGTTCCAGCCCAGGAGATGGAAGGTGGATCCCCAAAGAAGGTGCATTCACTGCCAGAGACCAGAATAGAGACAGGGTAGAAACCCTGGCTTCTCCCCTCTCCCTTCTCCCAATTCCTATCCAAGTCTTCTCAAGGGCAAACCCAAGCAGAAGCTGAAGACGAGGAAGTCTAGGAAGCATGGTTTGCTGGCTGGCATGGGCTGCGGAGAGCAGAGCAAGGCGAGGCTCAGAGAGAGGGCAGTAGTCAGAGGGAGGGCCCACATAGAGCCAAGGTGTTGGAAGGTGCAGCCCAGCATGGTGGGTCAGCTCAGTCACATGGGCCACTAGACTGTTACGAAGAATGATGCAAAGCACTGAACGTACATGCTGGACAAACCTCCCAGGAGGAGCAATCCAGCGCTCTGGCCTCCCCACTTCCTATTTGGCTAAGGATCCCTCACCTGCTGAGCCTGGTTCCTGCTGCATCTCTTCCTTAGGAGACCCAGCCTGCTTGTCAAGGAATTCGGTTCTAATCCCTCAACCCTGCTGTGAACCCCAGGGCTGGCCAGTCTGAGGGAGATCGAGGCTCTCCCTCTGGCTTTCCTTTCCAGCCTTTGCTATCCAAAGGCCCCTTGCTAAGGGCAACCTCACCTTAACTGGTTAACCAGATTCTAATATAGCTACTGGGGCTGGGATTTAGCTCAGTTGGTAGAGCGCTGTGCTGCAGTCCCTGAGGTCCTGAGTTTAACTCCCAGCACCGCAAAATGGGAGAAGGACGTGGCAACCCACTCCCAAGGCAATCCCGAAACAATCAGCCATTGAAAACCCTATGAGAGTCGCTATGAATCGGACTCAACTCGATGGCACCTAACAACAAAAACAATATATCCACTGGGAAAAGGACCCAGCAACCGGCTCCCAAAAATCACTCTGCCATTGAAAGCCCTATGAATAGCAGAGAAGCCCTGACAATACTGTTTCGCCTGTTGTACATAGGGTCGCCAAGGGTTGGACACCGACTGGATGGGCACCTAACAACAACAACAATATAGCTACAGAAGAGGCAGCTCCGGAGGGTGGTGCCCTCAGTGCTGGGTTCTTGATCTCAAACATGGAGGAGTGCATCGTGCAAGGCAAGAACAGTACACGTTTTGTGTACAACAATAAGAAAAGTGAAGGTGAATGGAAAGAGTGAAAGTGAAGAGAAAAGGTGAAAGCAAGGAGAAGCACAAGTGACAAGTGACAGTGAGGAGAAATCAGCCTCTGAACATGGAGAGGGGGCCCAAGCAGGTGACCACCAGAGGTGCCTGTCTACAGGTATTTATAGCTTTTCTGACCGTGTTGGCATTCTCTGATAGGGTAGTGCCAGATGACAGCAGTGATTGGACCCTTCCAATCGTGCTATCCTTCCGTGATTGGCTGGTTCTGTTTGGCCTCTGATTGGTCTCCTGTTGGCAACTGGCTGGCTTCTGTCTGTCCAGTCCCCTAGGGAGGGGTTCATTTTATCTGTACTCTATCTAGCAATAGTCAATGGCCAATAAAAATAAAGGTTGTCCTTTCTCAATGAAAACTTGGCCCCGAGTAATTTTTTTCTCCTCCCAGATCCTACCCTGCTGCGTCTGCCCAAGGTCCCAGTGCCCTGTCCTCGTTTAGGCCCCCTTTCACTACTACATAGGCATGGAATTCTAATTATAGCTAGTCACTCTCACTTCCACCACAAATACTGACACTGTCAATAAGGGGCAATGAACAGGACAATGGGGTAAAAACATAAAAATGTGTCAGTCAGTTGGGTGACCCTAGAAAGCAATCTAGAAAGTTCCAGATAAGCCCCCTCCTTTAATTTTCTTTCCCAAGAATGGTGTTTAAAGTTGCAAACTGTCTTATGAATCAAGTGAGGTGAGTTAAGTCCATGTGGTGTTAATCAGTTGGGGATTTGACTAATTTTGTTCCTGTAACAGGGTGATAATTTTAGAAAACCCACACTGGGAAGGGAAAAGTAATTCATTCCCATTCACTCTGCATCCACAGACCACATTGCTGGGAACCTAGTATTTTGTTCTCTCAGGTGGGCAGAGAGATGCAGAGTTGGAGAAATCATTTACCTAAGACTGAATAATTTCTCAGTGGCAAAACTGGAGACCAGAATCCAGAACTCCAGGCCGGGGTCACATGTGACACAGAAGGGCACCTGGGTGATTAGCACCTCTCTCCTGCCATATTCTGTTTAGACACTCCTTTTCTTTCCATGTGATTGACAAGAGCTATTCATTCCTAACTCCCACAGACATGGTGCTGGTTTTGTTTTGGGGGCTTCAAAACTTGTAAGAAGTGATCCTTATCAGAGGAGCTCACAGGGCTCAGCTCCCATCTCTGCATGAAAAGCGCTAATGGCATCCTAGTGCCGAACCCACGGGAGCCCAGGCGAAGCTAACTGCAACCCGCGGACCAGCTGCTTTGGAATTTGTTGCTGCGCTTCCTTTTCCATTCTCCTCTCAGTGAGCTGGTTCATTTCCATTGCCTTCCCAGCAGGCTGACCTTCATGGACTCCAGCAAGGATCTCCTTTACCCTGGGTCTCCGTTCGCTCTGGCCACAGGAAGCATTGGCAGGAGCCTGCAGGATTCCGGGAGCTGTGGCTGGGCTCTTGCATTCCCTCTTCCTGCAGACTGCACCCTGAGCGCATCCCTCGGTCCTCCGGAAGTCTCAGCCTGTGTGATAATCCCCACTCCCTCTGCAACTGCCCCCTCTTCTGTGCTCTCCTGTCCTCTGTTGGCTTCCTCGCCCTGTCCACACTCTCAAATGTTACCCTTTATTATACCCTCCTCTATTACTCCATTTGAGTGTGCCCTCCTTTCTGAATCCTGTCTATCCAGAAAGTAAGTTAATTATATTTCACAGAAAATGGATAAGCAAAAAATAAATTAATTAAAATAAAAACTGGGTGCCTTGGTGCACATCTGTAATCCCAGCAGCTTGGGAGGCTGAGGCAGGATGATGGAGAGTTTGAGACAGAGGCAGCCTGTGTATCTTAGTGAGACCTGTCTCAAAATAAAAAATAAAAAGTAGAAGGGGATGAGCACTTGCTTAGCATGCAACAGGCCCTGGGTTCAATTCCAAGCCCCCCCGCCCCCCCCACACACACACATGAAGTTGAACACTCTCAGGACCTGTCTTTGGCCAATTGTAGTTTAGGCACAACTGTGTTTTTGCTCTTTCAGCTTTTGAAATTTACCAATAGGGTTAGAGAAACAAAGCTGGGGCATTTGGACCAAGGAGAGTGACCAGGGCATTAATCAATGGCACATACAAATTAGCAGAACCAGGCCAGTCAAAAGACGGTTCTGTAGGAGCCACAAGTGTGCTTGTGGGCCTGGGCTGAGCGTCCAAGGCTCATACACCTGTCTCCTGTAGCCAGAGTCTTAGGACCAGTACCACATCCAGACCATTTATTATGATTCCTGGGAAGCCAAGCATCATATTCCAGCACCTAGAAAATTACAGGGCACATTAAGGGTCTCCATAGTTATTTATAGATTAAGGCATAAATTCTGGAATGTATCCACATTCCAATGCAGTTAACATAGAGGGTAGAGCCACAGAGACCACGAACACCCTCTGTCAAGACATCCTCCTGTGTTTCCATGTGTGCGGGCATCATCTGTAGGATGGACTCACCTGCTCTTTCATTGGTACAGGCAGAAGCACACAATTGGCTCTCTGATTTTAAGTTATGTATTATACATTCTTGAAGTTGTTATTTCATTGCAAGCCCTCAATTCCAGATTATTACTTGACTAAGAGTAAAAAGAATGAAAGGATTCCAAATCTCTGCATTTAACTCTATCAGCTCACTGCTAAAACCCTTGAACAGAAGTTGCCCGAAGGATGACCTCTGCTGCTATTAGAACAGTTGCCCTGCAGCACGTTTCTGTCTGCTACTTGAATGGTCTACAACCACAGCACACTGACATTCTATCTTGTCTCATCTCAGAAGCTAAGCAGGATCGGTCAGGCCTGGTTAGTCCTTGGGTGGGAGACCTCCTGGGAATACTAGGTGCTATAGGCTTATAAGAAGGATCCAGCAGCCCACTACTGAAACAATCAGCCATCAAAAACCCTGTGGATAGCAAAGAAGTACTGTCAGACAGTGTTGGGTAGTGTTTCACTGTGTTCTACATAGGATTGCTATAAGTGGGACCCTGTTTGACGGCATCTCACAACAACAATACATAAACTACCACATAAGGACCAGACTAGCTTTAGGTAGGAGGTCTCTGATTAGACTGTCCTGGTAGTGATGAACTATTAGTTTTCAGGGCCAACCCACTATGTAGGAAGCTTTTTTGTGCCCATGGCTTTGTGCCCTAAGTTAACAGAATGACTCATGGAAAAAGGAGAAGAAAATGAAAAGCAAATATGGTTAGACCCTGCTCAGGAATGTTTGAATTTTACAAAAACTTGCCACTATTAAAAGTTATCATCATGATCAAAATTCCTGAAAGATAATAGGACTTTACTTTTGAGCATCTGAAACTTTTTAACCCTGATCCTTCCTTTCTCCATCTGAAATATTACTTTATGTGGGCAATTTGTAACAAGACTTTTCAGGAACATACCCAGTTTACAGCAGAATATTATGGCAGAATAAATCTTGAGAAAGCTGAATCTTACCTGCCAGCCAATGCCCTCAGCTTGCTGGTACCAGCATAAGAATTGTGCTGTTCACGCCCAGTAGCCTTCCATGGTCCTCTTACAACAGTGGTTGGTGATAGTGTTCTGGACCAAGGTGGCCGACCTTTTGTCTTCCCTGGGCTGCATTGAGTAAAGAGGACTTGTCTTGAGTCTCACATAAACTATATAATATAGTTAGTGTATATACAGAATAAGATTTCTTTTTTTAAAAAAAATATTTTTATTGTAATGTTTAAAGACATGAGAACAATATAAAACTAGTGGGAAACTTGACCTTGTTTTTGTAAAACTAATCCACCAGTGTCCAGCTCAATAGAATGGTCACATTTCTTAGTTCTCAAGTAAATTTTGTCACGATCAATTCATATTGTCTAGAACTGAGTTGAGCCTGCACCCATACCACTGATCCTATCAGATCTCTGAAGCTAAGCCGGGCGGGCCTGGTTAGTACCTGGATGGGAGACCACCTGAGAATACCAGGTGCTGTAGGATTGGGAGAAGGACCTGGCAACTCACTCCCAAAAAAACAATCTGCCATTGAAAACCCTATGAATAATGTGCCGGGCGCAGTGACGCACATCTATAATTCCAGCGACTCAGGAGGCAGAGGCAGGAGGATCGCAAGTTGGAGACCAGAGGCAGTTTGTGTAATTTAGTGAGACTCTGTTTCAAAAAGTAAAATAAGGTTAAAAAAAAAATGGGCTAGGTGTGCAGCTCTTGTGGTCCAGGACTTGCAAAGCATGCAAGTGTGAGGCCCTGGGTTCAACCCCCAGTACCACAAACAAAACAAAACAAAACAAAACAAAATGTATGAATAGCAGAGAAGCAGTAACCATATTGTTTGGCCTGTTGTATTTAGGATCGCTCTGAGTTGGACACCGACTAATGGCACCTAACCTCTTAAATTTTATGTGACCATATATATATATATGGGCTGTGATTTAGCTCAGTGGGTAGAGCGCTGCACTGCAGTCTCTGAGGTCCCGAATTCAATTCCCAGCACTGCAAAAATGGGAGAAGGGCCTGGCAATCCACTCCCAAGGCAATCTCGAAACAGTCAGCCATTGAAAACCCTATGAGGGTCACTATGAGTGGGATACTGACTCGACCTAACAACAATATTTACAGAGGGAGTTTTTAAAAATTATGAGGCTAGCAAGTTTGAAATGTGTAGGAAATGAGGCCAGAGTTGATATTGTAGGGTTAAGGGGAATTATTTCTTCTTTGTTGGAAAAACTGTCTTTGCCCTTAAGGCCTGCAGCTGATTAGATGAGGCCCACCCACATTATGCTAAGGGATTTAGCTCAGTGGGTAGAGCACTGCACTGCAGTCTCTGAGGTCCCGAGTTCAATTCCCAGCACCACAAAAATGGGAGAAGGGCCTGGCAATCCACTCCCAAGGCAATCCCGAAGCACTCAGCCATTGAAAACCCTATAAGGGTTGCTATGAGTCGGATACCAACTCGACGGCACCTAACAACAACAACCCACATTATGGAGGGTGATCTGCTTATTTAAATTCTACTGCGTTAATGGTAATCTATACTCAAAGTCAACTGTTTGTTAATATTAATCACAGCTAAACAAACAAACATCTTCACAGCAATGTCTAAACCCATGTTTGACCACACATTGGGCACCATAGCCTAGCCAAGTTGACACTTGACATTGACTATCACAGATGTTGACATAGGTCAGTTGGAATGAGTAGATATTCCAACAGACATCGTCTCCTTTGGAGAAAATAGCCAATCTGAAGATACAGGAAGATACACAAAGGGAGAAAGAGAAGAAGAAACCTTGTACCTTTTAGCAAGACCTGAGTGCGGGATGCGTCCCTGTATTTCCTCTTCGCCCAAGTGAGAGCGCAGCGGCACCATTGCTGGTGTGTTCTCTCCTGTGCTGTGACTGGCTGCACCCTCAAAGCACTAGAGTTCCCTTTTCCTCTGTGTCCTCTGTCCTCTCCTCTCCTCTTTCCACCCAGGAACAGGACACCAGTTGGCTGTGTTCTCTAGGAGGTGAGGTCAAGAACACAGCTGTCCTCTCTCCTTTTCCGTCCATGGCAGAGACCAGTGACCAATGTCTGTGCAGCTACATCATGAGGTTAAATTATGTTTTTCACTTAAAAGCAGCAAATGCAAAATCTTTTAGGTTGGCCAGCTGTATCCATCTAATACCCAAATAAATGAACACTAGCATTTCTGACATTTTTAATTAAGCAGGGAGGCTTTAAACAAAGTCTTATCATATGGGCCAACCCCATAATATCCACGTACTTATGTGCATTAAATCTGGAGCTTTATTATTTTTTTGACAGGATATCTCTGTGTAGCCTGGGATGGCCTTGAATTTAGGATTCTCTTGCCTTAGCCTTCCAAGTGCTTAGATTATAGGTGTGTGCCACCATGCCTGGCTCTGTGACTCTTTTTTATTAGTTTATTTATTTATTTATTTTTGATGCTCTAATCAATGCTATTTTTAAAATGCAATTTATACTGATATTTTACACGTTTTACATTTTTACAGTTTTTAATAGAATTAAGCCTTTTATTCAATGGTGTTAAGCAAATAATACAGATATTTATACAATAACTAATTTGAACAGGTTATTATAGTTTTTGTTTTATAAAAATGTTGCAACAAATAACATTAAAATTTGAAGTATTCAATTATGTCATTGTCCAATGCCATCATTTTTAAATAACAAACTTCCTTATCTTCTTGCATTGCATAATTATGTATAAATAAATTACCCGAGTTCAAATTAAATATTTAAGCACTTTGCTGACCAGTAACCAATGAAGTTGTGGCAATTATTATTTGTGAAACAGTAATAACAACTTTCTATAATCAGAAAATTAATTTTTTAAGTAGAAATACACTAAAATGAAACATAATACTGGAAAATACACAAATCCTAAGTGTTTAGCTCAATGAATCTTAGTGTTTATTTTAATATTTAGTTTAAATGGCATCTTGGTTTTGAATTATTCTAGCATATCCTCTGAAACTATACTTAGCTTATTTAAAATATAGATTGATTTTTCTAACAAATTGCTTTATTATCTGTTACCTGTGTACCTTGAATTTTAATAGCCAGGACTTAGAAAATAGCAGCCATAAAATATGAGCACATGCCTTTCACGGGTGTCAACAGGGAGCAGAATGGCCACCTCACTGTTTGCTCAGGACTTTGCTAATTTCAGCTCTAAAAGTCTTGCCACCTGGCCCCTTGGTCCTGATGGGACAGTTGGTCACCCTAGCAGGAACAGGGCTGTGACTTAGTCTGACTGTTGAACTTATTCCCAAATTGCATCTCATCCCCTCTCCCTCAACTCTTCTCCTGTAGCCTCAGAATGAAATGTGTAATTCAAAGCCTGGCGTGGTGGAGCCTCCTGTAATCCCAGCACCCGGGAGGCTGAGGCAGGAAGATGGCCCATTCACGCGAGCGAGTCCTTGTCTGGGGAATTCAGCACAGAAGCCTTGGTGTTGGGGTGAGGAAGGTACGGAGGAGCCTGGGGCACCTTACAGAGTTGTCCAGAGTGGAGTCAGGTGTAAATGTTAACTGCTCTTTCTTCACAGTCATTGACCTTGCCTTCACTACGATATTGCTCTTTCCTCAGCTGGTGGCCCTTTCACTCCTTCCCCCGGGGCCTGGGAAATCCTGGCGGAGAATTGGACTTGGTTGGCCTTGCAGCCCTCAGGCATCGATGACTACACCTATGCTTGTTTATCACTTACTCTTCTGAAGGGACACAGGAAAAGGCCCTGCTAGAATTTACATTTCTTGGAACATGAAAGATAGGAATTGGAGAATTTTGTGAATGAATGGAACATAGAAGTACTTAAATTTTACTAAGACATTTAGATGAAGAGAAGGTAAAACAACAAACATCCCAGTGCATCTACCTATACAGAAAGAAAGAAAATACAGATAAGGGTAATAGGCTTAGTGACTCCATCTGTCTTTCCTGCTGGTCAAATTTCTCCACAGGATGCCATCTCCAAAACCTGAGAGAGTCTGGCCCTTTGGGAGCAGGTTCTGCAGGTATGAATTCCACCTCCACCCCTTCCTGGCTATTTGAACTATGACAAAGTGCTTAGAGCATGAACTTCAGATTTGCATTGAGAGAGTGGAAATAAAGAAATTTATTTTGAAAACTTGGTCTGAAAGCTGGGTGTGTTGGTGCATGCCTATAATCCCAGCAACTTGGGAGGTGGAGGCAGGAAGATCACAAGTTTGAGACTAGAGGTTCAACCTCTAGTACTGCAAAAAGAAAAAGAAAAAAGAAAACTTGCTCTGAGGCTTAAACTAGATAATGTATGTAAAAGTTTTAGCTAAATGATGACATATGATAAATGATAATTAAATATAAGATTACTCTATCTCCTGGCCTTAATTTATTTAATATCATAAATATTGAAAGGAAAGCATTCATTCTTCATATATCCATTCATTCAAGACATTTATGTCATTGAACTGAGCCAGGAGCACGTGGTAATGAGCAAACTGGACATAATTCTTGTCCTCATGGAGTCTAGTGGGGGGAAGACATTGACAAAGCTACACACAAAGATATGTTTAGTTATGTTAACAATGTGCCTTAGGAAAAAAAAGAATATGGCCCCATGAGAGAGAGCAATGGACAAGCATTAGATTATCATATGTGGAAGAGGTCAGAGAGGAGGAACCTCTCTGTTGTTGTTGTTGTTGTTGTTGTTGTTGTTGTTGTTGGGTGCCATTCAGTCAAGTCCAACTCATAGTGACCTTTGTAGGGTTTTCAGTGGCTGATTGTTTCAGGATTGCTTCAGGAGTGGATTGCCACATCCTTTTATTTTTGCAGTGCTGGGGATGGAACCTGGGTCCTGAGAATGCAGAGCAGTGCTCTACCAAACCCCAGCCTGAATCTCTCTGATGAAGATGCTGTTGAAGATGTTGTTGTTGTTGTTAGGTGCCGTCGAGTCGGTATCCAACTCATAGCAACCCTCTGTACAACAGGGGAAACACTATTGTCAGTGCTTCTCTGCTGTTCATCGGATTTTCAATGGCAGATTGATTTTTGGGAGGGGGTTGCCAGGTCCTTCTCCCAAGCCTACAGCTTCTGGTGTTCCCAGGCGGTCTCCCATCCAGGTACTAACCAGGCCTGACCCTGCTTAGCTTTCGAGAACTGACGGGATCGGATGCCACAGGGCTACCGCTGCAGGCGCTGAAGATGTACTTCAGTTAAAACAAAGGAACTGTTAGAGGGAGCCAAACAAAACCAGAAAATTGGAGGTAGGTGGAAGAGGAGAACTCAGAAGTAGGTGGTGTATGAAGGCCCCAAGGCAAGACAGGCCTGGTGCGCTTAGGAGTCTGAAGGAGGATGGCAAGCTGGCTTGCTTTGAAGGAGCTGGACAGTAAGATTCCGCAAAAAGGGGAAAAAATGGCCCACTGAGAGGGAGAAGGATGATGCTGGCCTCAGATACAGTCGAAAAGGTTGGCCAGGTTCCCATGGCCTTGGCTGCATTTTGTAAAGATGACCAACTCTCATCAAAACTCATGCTACCCCTTCCAGAGGACAGAACTGTTCCTTGGAAGTAGCTGTCCCATCAGAGATGACATACCCACTCTTTGTATTTAGATATGGTCAAATGACCATTTCTTCTCAATAGATCAAAAGAATACTTGTGATGTCTAGGCCAAGACTTCCAGAGACAGGTTTATTTCCTCCATATGTTCTTTTTTTGCACCTTTCAGCTACAAGCAGATGTTTTTAAGGCCCTCGATGATGGTGGTGTTACAAGATACAAGGAAACTGGATTCTTAAACCAAATTTGGGGACTACTGCTGATGTGGGCCACTCACCTCAGACTGTTATGTTGCTGAGAAATAATCTTATACTGGGTTTCAGCCATTATATATTTTTGTTTCATTTGTACAGCAGCTAACATTCCTCTAACTTATACATTGTCTTGATTTTGTTATCAAAATTTTTAGTTCCATTTTACTCTAAGTGTAGTGGGAAGTCGCTGAGGGGTTTTAAGATCTGATTTTCACTGTATAATGATTACTCTAGCTAAACAAATTGAGGGGAGGGTTAGTGGGAATAGTACAGTAAACAGGCAAAAGATGAAAATGGCTGAAAATGGAGTAGTTGCCATCAATGTGGAAAGAGGTCTTGGTGTGTGGATGGCTAGAACTCAGTGATGGTGGGTAATAGAGAGAGAGATGTTGCAGGTAACTCTCATGTTCTGACTAGAGAAGGCACCCAGGTGCCAAGATGGACAACTCTGAAAAGAATCCTGATCCGGAGTAGCGGGAACAAGGATATAGACGGAACAGAGCAGAAGTGGGGCCATTTGTGTGTGATGCCATCTCTTGTCTCTGCAGACTTTGCTGTCTAATCACGGGATCCCAGTGGCCACATGACATCTTTGGTCTGGGTAGCATGGAGCAGGGTTTCATACCAACTAGCAAAATCATCATGTTCTTCATTCATTTCTTCATTCACCCGAGCATTAGGCTAAGGCCTGGGAGCCTGGCACACAGCCCTGCTCCTGAAGGCCTCACAGTCCTCACAATCCTGGTCTTTAATTGCTTATATAACCCCATCATCAAGGGATCATTAGCCAGAAATAGGTGGCCTGAGGAACTGATGAATAACAAAAATATGATTCATCATATGGAGAGGAAGGAGGATGGTGAGAAATGCAAGAGTGGAAAGGAAGCAGATAGGCACAAAAAAGGGCAAGAAAGATTGTTTTTCTTAAGATGTAAAAACTTTCCAGCTATGCAGTCTCATGGCATCCTTAAAATCTGAGAGGTGGACAGCAAAGCCGAGGATGCTTATGGGATCCCCTCAAGATGTCATGATTAGTCGAGACCCTTTCTTTCACCACTGCGTGCTGCCATGATGCCTCCTGGAAGTGGGGAAAGGCGATTCCTAAATAAGGTCAGGGGCTGGGATTTAGCTCAGTTGGTAGAGCACTGCACTGCAGTCTCTGAGGCCCCGAGTTCAATTCCCAGCACCGCAAAAATGGGAGAAGGACCTGGCAATCCACTCCCAAGGCAATCCTGAAACAGCCATTGAAAACCCTATGAGTCGGATACCGACTCCACGGCACCTAACAACAACAACAACTAAGGTCAGAGAAAAGTAGTTGATTTTGGGGATTGAGCAAGGAGAGGCTGCATCTGTAGAGGGATGGAGGACTCCTCCCAACCTGGACAGGGGCTGGAGCCTACCTAGCTGTCTGCTCTGAGTAAGTCCTAATGGCTGAACCTGATTTACTGGGATTCCTGTGTGGAGCCAGAGGGTGACTACAGGCTGTGCCTCATGGAGCTCTAAAGGCTACATTCTGTCTCCACATGCAGGATGAGAGTGCTGGGCTGGAAACAAGGACAGCCTGTGAAGATCGGATCTTCAATAGTTCAGGGGTGTGCACAAGACATAGCCTTGTTCACAGACCTCCAAGGCCTGGGTAGATGCATTACTGGGGGCTTTCCTAGATCCAGGTAGAAACAATGCCATTCCCTTAGAGCTTGGAGGGGTTAAAAAGATAACTCTGGTGTGTGTGTGTGTGTGTGTGTGTGTGTGTGTGTGTGTGTACATATACTCTCAGAGCCTGTTCCATGCTAGTGTGGGGCTGGGGCTGGGTAAAACGGAAGCAGGGGAATAATAGGAACAGAAAGTCAACTTACAGAGAAGCCAACCCAGGAAACACTTGTTTTTACCAGGCCACACGGGCTCTGTCAACACCAGTGGGGTTTCCAGTTTGGTGCCAGATTCATCAGATAGCAGTTCTTCCCTAAGTCACTCTTGCTTGCACCTAAAGTGTTTACTGAAGACCTGGAGCTGCTTCCATCTTTCTTCAAGATAGAAAGGGTTCTGTAGGCCTTTTCTAGAAAGAACCAGGGGCAAAGACAGAGAAGGTGCTAATATTAAGCTCTTGGATTTTCTCTGTTAAATTGAAACATGCTATATTTTCACCCTCTAAGAAGACTTTTCACAAACATACACTTACCAATCAGGACGGCTGGGATTTAGTTTAGGTGGTAGAGTGCCCCTCCTCACTCTCTGAGGACCCAGGTTTGATGTCCAACACTGCAAAAAAACAGGAAAAGGATGTGGCAATACACTCCAAAGCAATCCCAAAACAACCAGCCACTGAAAACCCTGTGAGGGTCGCTATGAGTCAGACCCAACTCCACAGCACCTAACAACAACATAAATCAAGAAAGCTCTGCTGATGTATTCAGAGGTGCCTTGATTTTCTGTCGGGAAATGTGATCTGTCTCAGCTCACAATGACAACAGATTCTTGGAGAATTATGTTTTACTTAATAGAAAAAAATGCCTTCATGGTGCCAAGTACCTTAAGCACACTCTTTAACCTGCTGACAACTTCATGAGATTGGTACTGCTTTTGGTCTCATTTTATATGACACCAGCTAGGCTCCATGAGATCAGATACCTTGCCCAAGTTTATATAACTTGGAAGCATCCCAGATAGGATTCAATCTGGGCTGGTGGGCTGCAGAGATCCTGTTCATAATTATGCATCCGTCCTTCTGTGGGAAGGAGAGGCCTCTGTTCTGGCCTGTTGCATTGCATGGTTAGCATGCTGTTTCCAGCACTACCAGCTGTCCTGGGAGGCAGGAGCTGTCTCTCGTTACCCTCACTCCTCCGTGAGGAGCACAGGGCTGGAGCAGGAAAGCCACACACTAAGGCCTGGGACACGTTTGCTGCAGGGGCTGGAAAAGCCTGCCAAGGCAACTTGGCCCACTCTCCGGACCCTGCCTTCATTGTCTGGGATTTTGCACACAGCAACCAGGCTCACGCCTCCTCGACCTCATGAAGGTTTCCCCACTGGAGTCTAAATCCCTTCTAAACAAGCTCTTGTGACAGACCAAACCCTGATGCATGACCACGGGCAGCTGTCATTTCTGTGCTAGCCAAGAGGAAATGTGCCCAAGGTGCCGAACAGTAAACAATTTGGAACCCGACAGAGGCCTGAGTCTCAGCACCAGTTTATCTGGCCCAGGCACCAAAACAGGCTGTGGTTGCTTGTTACCTCCACAGTAAAAATCCTTCTAGTTCCAACAATGATTTATCATGTGAATTTGTTGCCAGTTTCTCTGTGTTCCTTCCAATCTTCCTTTTGTTTCATGGGCACAAGAGGTAGAATCCATTGGCAAGGCAGAATGACAGATTCAATTTACAGATTTGGATGTAGGCACTTTCCTGAATGGAGGAGAAATGTTCCGTTCTGCTTGGGTTCCCTCCAGAATATTGCCCTGAGGCCTCCTCAAAATGAAAAAAAGAAAAAAATTGATCTGCCTTTTCCATTTCACTCATGGACTTGGAGGAGTAAAAAAATTTAATTGTAAAAATTCAAAATGGCGCATTTTAACAGAATTTAATGAGCTCCTACTATGTGCCAGATTTTTTATGTTCCTTTAAAAGTCATGATACTGTATGAAGTGACTATTTGAGGTACATTCAGGGATGAGACTAAGACTCAGAGGTTATATGACTTGCCCAAGTTCACATGGTTGGAGTGTCACAGAACTCAAACTTGTACCAATGTCTGGGTGACTCCAAAGTTCATGCTGTCCCCACCACACAATAAAGACCTTTACTTTACTGAATGACCCATGAAGAATGATTTTCCAAATTGCTGAAATAGATGTCTCTAACTTTTAAAAACACCATGAGCATATAAAGAAAATACCTCTATATTGAAAACTTAAGATCTGTTCAGAGATTTAGATGATAAATACTATGGTAGTAAACTTATTTTTGAAATTTCACATTTGAAAAGCTATCCTGACCTAACTTAACAAAAACTAACTGCACCAAGTAAAGTTGAAGAAGGAAAAATGTTAATACCATTCCATTTGGTGTTTCAGAGTTTTCTTCCTGACCAAAGCCAACAAGCAACATAGTCAAACAAAAAGACAAGCTAACCATTAACTTGGGGTGAAAAATCAACAGTAAGCACATTCTTTGTACTATCTTGCCCATACTCCAGCAAATATTAACATATACGGGCAAGGACAATTTCCTGTAACCATACAAGTATGATATATATGTATATATATTTGTAGAACATTAGCAATTAAGGTTTTGTTCAATGCTAGGTCTTTCTGGTACAGAGGTACAGAGAAATGACTTGTTTAAAGACATCTGGCTGGTTAGGACTGGGACTCTAGCCAGAGAAGGGTGGTCCCCAGAACTCTCACCATTTTATCCCAACTGGATAGTTTTGTCTTGATTGGATAGAATTGCAGTATGTGGCATGACTGCTTCCATTTACAAAACATTGATGAGCGCATCATGAGCTTAGATCCAACACCATATCTGAAACAAAAAAATTCTCACAGCTCCTCAATCTTTTGACTCCAAGTGATATGGTCTAAAGGTCAATGAGTGCATGATCCTTGATGCCATTACTTTCTAGGTCTGAGTTTGCAGATTGGTTTTCTAGAAACAGCATAGTGTAGATGATAGAGAATGGATTTCCCATCAGATTGAGATGAGCCTATAACCTAACTCTTCCAGTGGGCAGTTTAGTGACAGGACAAGTTTTTCTCTTCCTGGGCCTCAGCTTTCTTATTGATAATATGGAAATGATGACATCTAATAATCCTTATGTGTAGTAGGTTGAATACCCCACTCTCAGATTCATGTCTACTCAGAACCTGAGAATGTGATCTTATTTGGAAAGAGGGTATTTGCACATTCAGTTGGTTAATGAGCAAGATGAAATCTTTCTGGATTATGGTGAATTCTAAATTCAGTGGTTTGTGTCCTTAAATGAAGAGGAGAAGACACAGAGGTACAGAGAAGACAATGCAAAGATGGAGTCTGAAACTGACTTGCATTGCTACAAGGAAAAGAGGGACAGGAACCACCAGAAGCTGAAGAGGCAGGAATGATCCTCCCTAGTCCTTCAGAAAGATTCTGGTTTTGCCAACACCTTGATTTTGGACTTCTTCAGAACTAAGAGTGAATAAAATTCTGTTGTTTTAAACCAAGTGTTTGATAATTTGTTATGGGTGCCCAAGGAAAACTAGTGGACTATTCAAACGGCTCAATAAGGTACTTATTACATAGAAAATGACTGACAATGCTTATAATAATTATTATTCACACTATATGGAGTTCAACTAGCAAGTACAGTATTTCTCAGTGGGTAGCAGAAGTGTCATGATCCCCAAATTAGGAAGGCTGAGGCTAGAATCACTGGTTTTATTAATGGAGAATCTGTATGTTTTTCTATTTTTTTCCCCACCAACTCTCTACTCCTACCATTACAAAACAATAACAATAAACTATTTGTTTAAACAAGTAAATTTAACTCTATAATCTGATACTAATTTTTTTAATCCATAGAACTAAGAATTTCTAAAGAAATAGGCATCTAGGTTTAGTTTGAACAATATTTCAAACTCTTATAGTCACATTGTTTAAGGTATCTTTGCTATCAATTCTCAGATTTCCTTCTACAGTGTCTTCCCAGCCCAGAAAAAGTGGAGAAGACAGTGGAGAATGCAAGTAGGGTGACTGGCTGCCTCGAGTGGCTGGAGGAAGAAGAGGAGTCTGGGAAAATCAGAGAAGCAGCAGGTGGAAAGCTAATGGCTGAGAAACTAGGGGCGTTTTCTAGAAGGGAGCCAGCAATCAGGTCTGCATAGTCCAGGGAGGATAAAGAGAACAAATGCCATGAAATAAAACACAAAACCTCTACCACTGCCCATCATAGCAGGGATAGAAAAACTGAAATATGTTTTTTGAGTCTTAAAGAAGGCTTAGAATTTCACCAGCATCTGTGCTACATCCTACAGTTTTTAAAGATCAACACAGCAAGTGCCCTGTAGATTTGAAGGTCTGGGATGCTCAAGATAGGTAAGGGTCCACCCCTGTGAGTGTGACTTAGGCTAGTGATAAATGACTACAGCAGACCTTTTCAGGGAGGCTTCCTACTTCAATAAGTCTGTCCAGTTCCCTGGTCACCTCCTTTGACCCCACCTGTGGAAATAGTCTATGTCTCTAACACTTCCTCTGCCTTTACTATCATTCATAGATTCACAGGTTGATGTAGTACCCAAGCTGAACCGATCAGATTATTTGTTTTAGGATTTTGAAACTTGGAACATATATAAATATGGATTGATAATCTTTCTAGAAGAATCACATTAATGGTAGATACTTAAGGAGATAATTCTAAAACCCCAGACTTGCAGTGCTATAGGCTCCAAGCAGCTCCTTCCTAACCTTCCTGGGGCTGAGGGCTTCTTTATTTCCTGGATTCCATGGGCTACTTTAGCATTCTTAAGTAAATTCTCATTGTGTATTAATTAATGAGTTCTATTGCTTATATTGAGCCTGCAGCCGTAGCCCTGTGGCATCTGATCCCGTCAGATCTTGGAAGCTAAGCAGGGTTGGGCCTGGTTAGTACTTGGATGGGAGACCGCCTGGGAACACCAGGTGCTGCAGGCTTGGGAGAAGGACCTGGCAACCCCCTCCCAAAAATCAATCTGCCATTGAAAACCCTATGAACAGCAGAGAAGCGCTGACAATCGTGTTTCCCCTGTTGTACAGAGGGTCGCTATGAGTCGGATACTGACTCGACGGCACCTAACAATTGCTTATATTGGTGGGCTGGGATTTAGCTCAGTTGGTAGAGAGCTGCTCTGCAGTCTCTGAGGTCCCGAGTTCGATTCCCAGCACTGCAAAATGGGACATGGCAACCCACTCCCAAAGCAATCCCGAAGTAGTCAGCCATTGAAAACCCTATGAGGGTCGCTATGAGTCAGATACCGACTCGACAGCACCTAACAACAACAACAACATTGCTTATATTAGTACCATAGCTATGTCCTTTGGTCACCCAGGGTGGGAGTTATATGGATGTCCTCCCATGACTAAGCAAAAGGTCTACCCAGAGGGAGTACTGGGAAATAAGCCAGGCCATGCCTCCTGACTGAGCATCAGGAATGAAGTGAAGGGGGGGGGGATGTAATCTTAGTAGCTTGCACAAAATTTCAGGCAATGCATAGGTTGAATATCAGTAATGGAATGGGCAAGGTCAGGTTACCTTAACAGCTGGCACCAAATTCCTGTTAAATAGAGAACTATCTTCCTAAAAGAAAGAAAGAAAGGAAGGAAGGAAGGAAAGAAGGAAGAAAGGAAGGAAGAAAGAGAGAGAGAGAGAGAGAGAGAGAGAGGGAAAGAAAGAGAAAGAAAATGAAAGAAAGAAAGAAAGAAAGAAAGAAAGAAAGAAAGAAAGAAAGAAAGAAGAAAAGAAAAGAAAAAAGGTGGGAGGAATACCTTCATAAGGACACCAGGTAAAACTGTTAAAACCTCCTTCAGGTTCTGAGTGTCCAGTAGAGAAGTTTTCTGAGAGGAGAACTACATAACAGACAGAGTTTTAGGAAGTCTTAGGGAATTCTTAAATTTACTCCTAATGATAAACTGTGAGAGGCGGGTGGAGAAGAAAGAGAGGTGCCTGAGTTCTGGGAGAAGTAGTATAATGCCCCTTGTGAGATCTGTCCTCTCCCAACCTTGAGGAAAATTCACCAAATTTGCACCTGCTTCAGGTGACCAATTGTTTGTTGTTGGAAGGCAAGACAAGCTTGAGTTTCTCACTGGGACTGGTGTTTCACAGAGCATTCAGGAAGCTGGAGCCTGTGACGTGGTGCCCCAACAGAACATAAACTTCCAAGGGTTAGCAAAAATCTGGAAGAGGTTCTCTGCTGCAGAATTGGGTGGAGGGAGACGGGAAGGTGGTTCCAAAGTCATTTTCCCTAGAGCTCGAGGAGTGAGGAGGAGCTTGATGCCAGCTGGGACTCAGGTGACAGTGGCACCCCTCAACAAGCACACTTCAGTCTCACTCCCTGGAGCATGTGGGGATAGCCCTTTGCTTTCCATGTCCTTTGCTGTGAAGAATGTCATACAGAAACAAAAAGTTCTGGAGACAGTTTATGTATCTCAAGATAAAGATAAAGTGAACCTTGAGCACTTTCTCCTTTGAGAAGTGAAGGTGAGTGTGAATTAGGAGACTGTGGAGAGAAATGTTGGCTCCATACTTGGCCTTTCGGGCTGGGGTTTAGCTCAGGTGGTAGAGCACTGTTCTGCACTCTCTGAGGAACTGGGGTCGGTCCTCAGAACTGCACAACGAAGAGAAGGACATGGCAATCCACTCCCGAAGCAATTCCCAAACAATCAGCCATTGAAAAACATATGAGTGTCCCCATGAGTCAGACACTTGAAGGTACCTAACAACAAACGACATCCATGGTGCTTAGGAATGAGCTATAAAAACAAGTATTGAAGTAACAATTTTGCTTCTGAATAGAAAGAAGTGGTTGATGGTAACTGTACCCCATGCCACCTGCCAGGCCACCTCTTCAGCTACAGCTACTGAAGATAGTACCGGGCTAGCTCAGAGCCCCCTATACAGACAGTATCTTTCCACAGCTAAGTGCTTAAGCTTTCTGCCCATGACCCCTCCAAAGCCAGGCTCTCTCTTGGACTGAGTCAACCCCTCAGGGGCAAGCCCCCCACCAGTAAGAAGCTGGAGGATAAATGCCCAACTCCCAACCTCTGGATGGACTGATCTAGGAGATATTTTTTATGACGTGTAGGAGGTCCCAGAGGAATTGAGTTCCAGTTATACACAGTGGTCCCTCACTTCCTAGGATTACTCTTATTGCCCCTCCCCATTCCTTTTCTGTCCACGCTCTCACTTTTGAGAACAAACTCTATTGGCCCTCATTTTTACCTCAGGCTCTGCTTTCAGAAAAACTGTAGTGAAGGCACACACTTATGCCATCCTGAGTGAGATAAGAAGCAAGTGCAGTTGGTTCTAATACCAGATGAAGCAGGAAGGCATCAAAAGTTCTGCCATCAGATGAGAACCCCAAGTTAACTATGTCTCAGAAGTCTTGCACATTGAAAATGCCAACTGCAAACCTCATCGTCATCAAGCAAAGACAACAGAGTTCTGAGATTATTCCAACTCTCTCAGGCACTTTGGCGGTTACCTTGTCCTTGCTGCTTACCAGTGGATGGACTTGCTCCTCTGTTTTGGAAAGTTGTATGTAACCTCCTTACTCTATTCATGGCCAATGACTTCCAAATAGAGAAGGAATGGCCTAAAAAACACAGTGAATATGTGGATTAAGAAGTGTAGTTTTTCTTAGTGGTGTAAGAGCTACTCTCTTTAAAAACAATATATAGCTGTGCAATGGGCAAACTAGGAGAACCCAGCTACTATGTAAGAATGTCAACTATTCTAAGGCTGCTGTGTTGCAAAGAAGCCCTAGCTAACCATACGGAGAGATGATTGGCAGGTCCACTGTTCTGGTTATCCTAGCTGCATCTCTGAACATGCAAGTAAACAAGCCATGTTACATATATGGCTCAGCTGAGTCTTCAGATGACGTCAGCTCTATTTACCACTTGACTGTCCCTACACGCGAAGACTAAATGAGAGGATCTCATTTGATTCCAGTTCTGTACACAATTACGAGACAAGAATGATATGTTGCTGTCAGTCACTTTCAAAATGATTTAGAATTTTTTTGCTGGTTTTTCATTTTTGTTTTTACTTTGTGTTTTCTGTTTGGTTTGGTTTTGTCTCTGATTTCTAGGAGAGCATGCCTTGGCTAGTCTGTTGGAGGCTGAAGAGTTCTAATGAAAATTGTCCTAACAAAAATCATCCTAGATCAGCCAACAGACAGTTGCCTATGTTAACCTAGAAAATGAAAAAGGTACCAACTGAATTTCTGGACATATTCAAAATGATCTTCAGACAGTATGTTGAAAGTATCATCTGACTCTTACTAACTACAATTAGTAAAATACCACAAGAAAAAAGATGGATTCAAAGGGAACTGGCCACTTTGTAAGCCAATACTGTTGTTGTTGTTAGGTGCCGTCGAGTCGGTATCCGACTCATAGCGACCCTCTGTGCAACAGGGGAAACACTATTGTCAGTGCTTCTCTGCTGTTCATAGGGTTTTCAATGGCAGATTGATTTTTGGGAGGGGGTTGCCAGGTCCTTCTCCCAAGCCTACAGCTTCTGGTGTTCCCAGGCGCTCTCCCATCCAGGTACTAACCAGGCCCGACCCTGCTTAGCTTCCAAGATCTGACGGGATCAGATGCCACAGGGCTACAGTTGCAGGCAAGCCAATATTAGAGTGCATATAAAAAGACTTGAATTGGAAAATAAAAACTTTGTCATCCTCAGCCTCTTGCATGAGGAAAAGATGATCAAATTAAGACATGACCTCAAGGCAAGATCAAATGAAGGATATAGTTGTGAAGTACTCTGTGAAGACAGCTGAAAGGATTAAATCAAACCCATTCAGCAAAACAAAAGTGCTTTCAGGAAGTTTAAGGTTCATGTTCTATAGCAGATTACATGTCCAAAATAGTGATTAAGTCTACAGAAACAGACTTATCTTGAAAAGGATGTGGATGTGATTTTTGGTCTGCAGAATGTACTCAAATGAGATACATAGAAAATCCATAAAGTTTTGAGGAAATTGTATTGGCAAAAATGCCATCAGCCTGGACTGAGACCATTCAAGATGTAGAAAGGTCTTTGGATCCAAAAATTTCCAAGTTTAGGAAGCAGGTTGAAGATGTTACTTTGAGAGCTCGTACTCTAAGTGGAAGAAACAGACATTCACAATTAAACAGATAAAAAATGAAAAAATTTCATAGTTACAAGTGCTACGAAAAAAACAGAAAAATAGAGAGAATTTTCCCAGGTTTGAGGGGATATTATAGGGTGTATTTAATATGCTGGTCAAAGGAGAACTCTCTGAAGAGGTGACATTGAGCAGAGAGCTGAGTAATAGGGAGATAAGCTCTCTGGAGGAGAATTTTCTGGGTGGAGGGAATAGCAAGTACAAATGCCCAAGGTAAGTCCAAGGATGACTCTTGCAATTTTAGTCTTCAGCAGACAGAAACATAACTCTCGATTATATTTTCTGGAATTGGACAAGAGCCATCCTGTTATCCAAATACTTTGCAATGAATTTCAAAACAGCTCTCATTTGGTGAATAATGGTGGCTTCTGACAGTAGAGGTGGAAGGGCTAGGGTAAATGAACAATTTATGACATAGAGGAACAGAGAAGGGTATTGTATGTGTCCAGATTTACAATTTCAGTATAGATAGCTAGGTGTTTCTAGATTACTTATTTGGTTTTTAAATCACTCCAGCTTCAATTCCTTCCCACTTAAAGCAGACATTTGAGAAAAACTGGTTTACATCTTTGAGGACCTGATCTAAGAAACACCCAGCAGGAGTGGCTATGTTTCCCATTTTAAAGATGGAAACTGGAGGTTTTGACTGACATCCTGAGAATAACAAGAAACATTAAGAATGAAACTTATTCTATACAGAATAATTTATTTAATTTTAAATATTTTAAAATTTTTATTATTTATTTTTTATTATATTATTATTTATTTAATTTTAAATATTTAATTTTTAATTAATTTATTAAATATAGAAGTCTACCTCAAGATGCCCCTCACTGTGCCCCTCCTGGTAGTCATGCCCTTGTGTATTCCCTTCCCCTGATGAATCAGGGATGGCCTATGTGACTGAAAGATTAAGGAAGAAGTGATCATGTGTGACTTCTGAAGTTAGGTCACCAAAGAGATTGCAGCTACTGTCCTGGAGGTACACACTCTAGGGGAGCCAGCCACCATGTTGCAAGGATTCTCAAGCAAGACTATAGGGAGGCCTTCATGTTAGGATGGCCAGATTTAGCAAATAAAAATAAAATTTGGGACATAGCTAAACATCTTTTCTCTGTGTATCTGAAATTCAAATTTAACTGTTGTGTGTGTGTGTGTGTGTGTGTGTGTTTTGTTGTTGTTGTTGTTCTCGTTGTTAGGCAGCATTGAGTTGGGTCCGACTCACAGCAACCCTATGTACAAACAGATGAAACACTCCCTTACACTATTCTATGCCTGGCATTATATCAGTGCTTTCCTGAAGTTCATAAGGTTTTGCAATGGCAAATTTAACTGAGTGTCCTGTATTTATCTGGCAACTATACCTCATGGAAATGAACAGAAACCTATCTTCTACAGCCAGCCCCACCTTGTTGGGCAGGTGAATGGGTCTCTTGGTAGTGGATCCTCCCTTCAGCATTAAGCTTTCAGAAGACTCCAGCTGTAGCTGATAGCTTGACTGCAACTTCAAAAGACTATAAGCCAGAACCAGTCAGCTAAGCCACTCCCACATTCCTGGGAGGAAATTGTGAGGGCTAAGAAACCATCATCACAGAAACCAGAAAGGATAGCAAATGTCTGCTGTTGTTTTAGGCCTGTAGGCTTTGGAGTGATTTGTTATTGACCATTAGATAGCTAACATATTCCAGGAGACTATTTGGTGGCCCTTCCTCAGTGCTAGGTACAGAGTCCACAGAGATGACCAGGGCACAGTTTCTGGCTTTAAGAACTCAGAGTCAGGTAGGGAAGAAAAAGGTGGACACATTTGTTTTCCCTGCAATGTGATAAAGGAGGTGGAACTGCCCATAGGAAAGTCTGACTCATCCTGTCCACGTTATTAGTGAGGTTCCCAAGGGAGGTGAGCTTTGAGGAAAATCTTAAGGAATCCTAGTTCTCCAGACAGGATGGGGGAAGGGTGGGGAGGCAGAAGCACATTGTAGGCAGGGAAAATGAAGAACTACAGGCAGTTTAGTTTCACTGGAACAATGTGTATATGAGCGGAGGCCCCGGGGATGAAGCTTAAACATCCTCCTGCCGAGGTCCTAGGAAACTATTCCAGGAGATCATCTATCAGGAGGCTGTTGTCAAGGTCCAGCAAGAGGTGATGATGTCCTGGCCTTGGGCAGGAGCCATGAGGATGGAAAGGAGACGGGGTAGGAAGACAGGACTCGTTTACCTGCTGCTGCTCTGCTGAGTGCGTTTGTTGAGTGAGTGATGGATAGATGTGCGGGGGCTGAGTCAAGCAGGGCTGTCTGCGTGCTGCTTTGAGTCACTGTGGCTGGCTCATTTCCCGGAGAGGAATTTGAGGTGGACTTCTGCATTATGCATATGGACTGCAGTCCAAGAGGTTCCCAGGACTGAATCCCTGGGGTTGAAACTCATCTTCCACGTAAAAGGTGATACCTGTGACTCTTGCTATCACCCTTGCTATTTTCCACAGGGGCACGTCTGGGACAGCACATAGCTCTGCAGAGCAGCGGCCACCCGGTGAGTGATTCATTCGTCTGTAGTCCAAGGACTTGGCAGGAGGCCAATGATGGAGCTCAGGTCCTAGGTGGGAGGAAGGGAGGAGGAAGCGAATGCCGGGACTTCCTCTGCAGCTCTCCTCAGTTTCTGGGCCCTTCATTCCTTCGGGGGTTTGGGAATGAGAAGTAATGTTTTAAGAAGTGTGTGTGTGCACATGCACATGTGTACACAGGTGCATGCACACATGGGATTTCGGGTAGAGCAGGATTCAATTCAGAAGGTAACAGAATCTTTACTGTAGAAGCCTAGCAATTGAGTCTGTCCAGAGGTGGAATCAAAAATGACAGAGAAAGAGACAGATTTCATAGCGCTACTTTTCAAACCGCCTGCAGCCATACCACTGTGGTGTCTGATCCCGTCAGATCTCAGAAGCTAACCAGGGTCAGGCCTGGTTAGTACTTGGATGGGAGACCGCCTAGGAATACCAGGTGCTATAGGCTTGGGAGAAGAACCCAGAAACCCACTCCCATAAAACAATCAGCCATTGAAAACCCTATGAATAGCAGAGAACCACTGACAATAGTGTTTCACCTGTAAGTATGTAGAATTTCTATAAGTTTGACATGGACTCCACAGCACCTAACAACAACCACCATCAAACAAAAGGAATCTAAAGTTTACAAAACATCCCCTAGGAGCTAAATATATGATCTGAGATAATCCTTACCGTAATTCCCAAGATGTTGTTGTGGTTGTTAGGTGACACCGAGTCAGTATCCGACTCATAGTGACCCTGCGTACAACAGGGGAAACACTATTGTGAATGCTTCTCTGCTGTTCATAGGGTTTTCAATGGCAGATTGATTTTTGGGAGTGGGTTGCCAGGTCTGTCTCCTAAGCCTACAGCACTTAGTGTTCCCAGGCAGTCTCCCATCCAAGTACTAACCAGGCTCAACCCTGCTTAGCTTCCAAGATCTGATAGGAGTGGATGCCACAGGGCTACGGCTGCAGGCAATTCCAAAGACAGGAGTAATTAAATCTATCTCAAAGATATTGAAGTCTCAAGGTAGAAATTGGTGGAGCTGAAATCCAAACACTGACCCCTCACTTGAGCTTTTCATTGTCACCTTTCGGAGCTTCCTCGAGGATGGGCCCTGGAAGGATTAGAATCCCCGTCCTTCCTCTTCCGTCTCCAGCCGAGACTCTTCTAGTCCAGGAGGACCACCTTGTGATCCCCCTGGTCGAGGTTGGTTGGTCAGATGGGGACAAGATGAAGGCAAGACTGGTATAGGGAGGCAGAGACGGAGCATTTTCACACATAATCCTCTTTTCTCTCCCTTCATCTGGAGGTCACTGTCTTTGCCTCTTGGGAGAGGCAGGCTGCATTCACCTACAGCGTTTTGTTCATGTGCCCAGCAGCAGGGGTGCCTCAGATTATGATAACTATAATAACTAGCACTTACTGAGCAGTTGGGCTGGGATTTAGCTCAGTTGGTAGAGTGCTGCGCTGCAGCCTCTGAGGTCCAGAGTTCAATTCCCAGCACGGCAAAAATGGGAGAAGGACCTGGCAATCCACTCCCAAGGCAATCCCGAAACAGTCAGCCATTGAAAACCCTATGAGGGTCGCTATGAGTCAGAAACTGACTCGATGGCACCTAACAACAACAAAAACAACACTGAGCAGTTACTATGACCAGGACAAGGAGGATTCTTGCATCACTGCACAAGCCACTGAGATTGTTGACTTTAATCCCTGTTTCATAAACCAGGCAACCAAGCTCAAAGGGGTGGGATATGATGTTCAGGATCACTCAGAGTGTCCCACAACCTGAACTTGACCCTGCTTGAGACCCTGGCACCTAAGCTCTCAAGTTCTGAACCCTGCACCTCTAAGGGAAAGAAAACTAGTCAGTTCCTTGTTGGACAAAGTGGTCCCGTTGATTTCCTCTTGGCCAGCCCAGGAGACTGCATATCCAGTGAACATGCGGAGTGGTGGCTAGCATTTCCAGTCATTCTCTGGGAGAGAGCAAAGAATTAGCTCCCTTTCTCAGGGAGCTGCTGGTTGGAGAGCTCTGTGTGTGTGTGTGTGTGTGTGTGTGTGTGTGTGTGTGTGTGTGTGTGAGTCACCACACCTCCCTGCCACTTGCCCCTCATGCCAGCTGTTCTATGCCTGAATACTAGCAGGCTCCTTGAGCTTTTGCACATGGGCGGTTGTATGGTCCATTATCATTCCCTTCTGGGGCATTCTCTGAGCTGGGCCATGGGGTGAGAAATCTCAGGAGCCCAGAGAGCTGATAAGCTTTCCTAAGGCCATGGAGCATGACCATAGCAGCCCGAGCTTTTGACATCTCCCTTCCCCAGGTGAATCAAGAGCTCTGTGTCTCTTCCTTCTAGTAGAATCCACTCACCTGAAGCCCAACGGCACCTTGTTAGCCAGAACCAGACTCCCTCCCCTGGCCTTACCCTTCGTGTAATCCTTCCGGCCTGCACACAGCTGTCTGCTTAAGGAGGCTCAGTGGATCTTCTTGGATTCTCCAGCTCCTGAGCCTGCTGCCCCTTGGTCCTCCTGGAGTTGAGCCCTTGCCCCTGTTTCCAGCTAGGTGTGTTGTGATCTCAGCCCAGCTAGGTGTGTTGTGATCTCAGCAAGGTGGATGGCTGTGGCTCAGGTGGCTCAGTGAGTCATGGGGCCCCTGCCTGTCTCCAGCACCAGAATGGGAACAAAGACCCAGAGCCCACTCTCGGTTCCCACAAGCCAGAGCCTCCACGTAAGTCATTGTAAGCCTGGGTCTTTGAGAGATTGCTTCATCCCTCTTGGCTCCATTTTCCCCATCCTTGAATTGGATCTCTTTAAGGCCAGGCATTCCCAAGAGCACACTGGGTCAGTCCTCAGGGAATCCATGGGGAAGCTGGCCTGGGACTACGGCATGGCCTCCAGTGGGGGACCTTCCATGGGGACCATGTGGTCACCTGTGTGCTCCCCTCCATGTTACGAGGAGACCTGGAGAGAGTCGCTCTGGGAACTGCCACAGTCAGAGTCTTAGGGCCCTGATCCTTCAGGGACCCTGGACTTGGCTGTCCCCAGGTAAGAGCCTGAGGGGTCTTTGGCCACGCACGGACACACAAACTCCTAACTGTGGAGGTCCTCGTGTGGGTTGGGCTCTGTTCTATAGCCAGAACCAGGGTGCAGACCCTGCTGTGACACGGGAAGATGCCAAGGTCCAAGCAGAGCCCGGGCTGCCCCAAGCCAAAGCTTTCCTTCCCACCCCATAGACCCCCATGTGGAGGCCTGCGGTTTTGCCCGTACCATCAACTCCTTTCTTTTCCTCAACTCCAGCTTCCCTTCTTCCATTTTTTGTAAAGAGATTGCTGTGAAGCTGAACTCCAGCAGCTACATTTCATTCATGTTTTAGTCCTGGGGAAGGTGCCCTAGCTGCGTCCCAGAGAAGGATTCTGGGCTTGGTCCCCCTCAGGTCCTGCTCCTCTTGTTGTTGTTATTAGGTGCCATCAAGTCGGTGTCTGAGTCATAATGACCCTATGTACAACAGATGAAACACTATTAGTGCTTCTCTGCTATTCCCAGGGTTTTCAATGGCTGATTGTTTTTTGGGAGTGCGTTGCTGGGTCCATCTCCCAAGCCCATAGCACCTGGTGTTCCCAGGTGGTCTCCCATCCAAGCACTAACCAGGCCCAACCCTGCTTAGCTTCTGAGATCTGATGGGATCGGACACTACAGTGGTACAGCTGCAGGCCAAAAATATGGAGCACTTCAGGAATTTGCATGTCATCCTTGCACAGGGTCTGTGCTAATCCTCTCTGTATCGTTCCAATTTTAGTATATGTGCTGCCGAAGCAAGCACCTGCTCCTCTTGTTGTTGTTAGGTGCCATGGAGTTGTGTCCAACTCATAGCAACCCTCAGGGTTTTCAATGGCTGACTGTTTCAGGATTGCTTTGGGGGTGGATTGCCACATCCTTCTCATGGTTTTGCAGTGCTGAGAATCAAACTTGGGACCTCAGAGACTGTAGAGCATCGCTCTACCAACTGAGCTAAATCCCATCCCTGCTCCTCTTAGCAGACACTTACTGGCTTCTGCGGCAGGACCCCTGGTGGGGAGGCCTCTAGGTGTTTGCTGAATTCTCTGAGGTTCCAGGGTTCCATTGGACTGAACCTGGAGAGAGGCCTTCAGCAGTCTCAGAGCAGGCCACTCCCGGGCTGCAGGGAGCGCTTGCAAGCCCATCCCATCCCCTCCTATCCCCAAGGGCATCAGTGCTTCTGCCAGGGATAAGAGAAGCTTTAATGGAAGCAACCATGAGGTTGGTATGAACAGCTTACAAATCACAACAGGAAATATATTGCACCATTGGGACCCTGCACTGTGGAAATTCTCTTCACAGAGGGGGAGGGAGAAAGTTACATCCTGCCCCACATTTGTTAAATGTGGAAATAATTCGCTAATTCCATTCCTTGTAAGTTTGTAGTTTTGTTTTTGTTTGGTTTCCGTTTGTCCCCACGTACCTCTCTTTGGCATAATGACATGTGTGGATATGTCCGTGCGTCTGAAAGCCTGAGCCTCAGGACATCATCCCCTGGGTACTTTTTCTTTTATTCTGTGAGAGACAGTAGCAAGCTGTGCAGTGGGCTCTCGCAACTGTTTGGCGTCACCTCAGAGCTTCACCTCACTCCTTATGGCTGAAGGCTGTGTGTGTGTGCTGTGTGTGGGGACCTACTTGGGGCCTCTCTATATTATTTTGATAACCAAATGCATTGAATTTCTATTAAAAAAAAACACACACGATGCTGTTTCATTTGCTGTTTTCTAAGATAGGGCGAGCAGAAAACATGGTTATTCCTTTTGCTTTTTTATTTAATTTCTTCTTTCTGGGTTTGAGTTCTCCCCAAAGCGGAGCCTGAAACAAGGACTTAGATACAGACAGGCTTTTGAAAGGGGATTCCAAGAAGTAAGGAAACGGAGAGACAAGAGAAATCACCAAGGGGAAGTTACTAAAGCAATTCAGAACTGCTTGCTGTCAAGGGCCCCTGGAGCGCAGTCTCTATGGCGGCACTCCTAAGGAGCTGTGTGAAATTCTCCTCAGAACTGGACCCCTGACCATGAGGAGGCTGGGCATCTCCACACCATTTCCCACCCACTTTCTCCTGGGGAGATCGACTCCCCCAGCCTTCTGGGCTGTGCTGTATGGATTGAACAAGTCTGAATAGCTTCAGAAAAAGTCCTGAGGCTGAACACTGGAGAGAAGCTCAGAGACGTGAGATGCTGTTGTGTGCAAAGATTAGCCCAGTACAGAGTTAAAGGGTGAAAGACCACTCTGCACTCAAAAACTCTCATGAGATATTTTAATAAGTGGAAGAACAGAGTGGCTGTCTCCGGAAATGAGAACAGCAGCAAGGTACAGCAAGATGGCTGCCTTATATGGGAGTAGAGTGGAATTTTCCAGTTGAGGCAGACGTTAGGGGAGTGGTTCTAGGTGGTGCCACAAACAGTGCCACCCTTGACCGGGCCATTTTTAAATCAGATTATGTCCAAAGGGGGTGAGCCTGGGGCCAGATGTGATAATAGATTAAGTAAGGCGGGGCAATACCAAGAAGCCAAGGTAAGTATTTGAAATGACCTTCCTCAAGGCAGAAACTTAACTTATGAAATGGTGGCTGAAAACCAAGATGGCTGCACAGATGTTAACACAAAAACCAATAAAGGGTGCAAATGCATCCACTATAAGTGTCCTCATTCAAGGGAAGAAAGAAAGAAGGAAAGGAAGAGAGAGGGAAAGAGAGAGAGAGGGAGGGAAGGAAAAGAAATAAAATTAACAAACACCCAGATGGGCAATGGTGTACACAAACATCTACAGCACACGATATAAAATATGTGAAGAAATTCAGCAATGAAAGGAGAAAAGAACAAAATTTCCTTTGGGGCTTCCTAGTAGCCAGTGCAAGGAGGAAACCTGATTAGTTATACAATTCAACATTCAAGAAACAAAAGCAAAGTTGGTGCTCAGGCAAATGTAACCTTCCCCCACTGCCCTCAGAGCAAAGGCATTGTACGTCTTGGTGACATCAACATGCCAATGATCCTTTCTGTCACTTTAATGAAATACCTGGAGCAGTCTACTTATGAAGAAAAGAAAGCTTTATTTAGCTCACACTTTTGGAAGTTCAAAGTCCAAGACCAGGTGACCCTGTTTGTTTGGCCTCTGCTGAGTGGTGGGTGATGGCACATCATGGCAAATGCACATTTAGGAGCAAATAAATGATCACATCTAGAATTGGAACACAGAGAGAGAAAATGAGAGCACTCCATAATCCCTCTTGAAGGCACCTTGACCTGAGAACGTCCCACAAGGTCCCTCTCTTAAAAGTCTGTGTTGTTGTTGCTGTTGTTGTTAGATGCCCTCGAGTCAGGTCTGACTCATAGTGACCCTATGTACAACAGAATGAAACACTCCCCAACACTGTGCCATACAGCACTATGTCAAGTGCTTCTCTGCTATTCACAGGGATTTTGATGACTGAATGTTTTGGGGATTGCTTAGGGAGTGGATTGCTAGGTCCTTCTCCCATTTTGTGGTGCTGGGGATTGAACCTAAGGCCTCAGGGAGCACAGAGCAGCCCTCTACCAACTGAGCTAAACCCTAGCCCTAAAGGTCTATAGCCCCTCTCAATGCCACTACTTGGGGGCCAAGCCTTTAACATACAGAGGCTTGGGGCACAAAGTAAACCATTAAGCCACACCCAAACCATGGCACCTGGGCTGCACTCTGTCCCAGAGGCCCCTGGTGGACAGAGCCACAGTTGACCATAGCTGTAACCTGCTCATGAGCACTTTCTGCACTGGTTTCTTTGTCTTCTGTCCCCTCGCCCTATACTAGGGCTTCCTAGAATCTCCTCCCATATAAACTACTTGTGCTGAGACTCTTTTTTCAGGTCTGGTTCTGGAGGAGCAACGTAGGCATACTCTTCCTTGTTTCTCTCATTTCCAAGAACATTAATTTCATCCCCCACACCCATATACACCCTACAGGTCTGCTAGATTACTAAAGCTGCTCTGAAATGGCAGGTTTGACAACGGTATGCATGTGAGGAAATGTCGTAAGAAAACCCATTCAATTGTACACTAACTAAAAGAAATTAATAATGGAATGGCAGGTTTGTGTTTTTTGCTTAGAGAAGAATGAGGTCTCCCAAAGGTAGGAAGAGGTCGAGATGATCTTAGGTTTGGAAACCCTCAGAAATAACAGCGTGCTGAAAGGCAGAAAGATGCCTCTCTTTAGCTAACATACTTCCCCCTGCAGCTGGAGGTCTGAGTATTCTGCTTAATGTCCAATCACAGGCTCAAGACTTACTGCTCAGCTTTAAGCTGCTACTATTGGTTACTTTTTAGATACAGCCCAGCCCAAGAAAGAATCAAATCCAGACTTGAGCAAGGATTCCCAGCTGAGAGCCAAATTCTGTGCTCTGTTCTGGGAACCATGAGGAACTGTGGATTTATAATCATTCCCAATGGAATCCAGACAGGTTACGGCACAAGAATAAAGATCAAAACCCTCCACCAGATGGACTGACACAGTGTCTGCAACAATGGGCTTAAACATAAGTAAGATCGTTTGCCTGGCACAGAATCGGGAAGTGTTTCGATCTGCTGTACATAGGGTCGCTATGAGTAGGACTAGACTCAACAGCACCTAACAACAACAACAAGAAGGATGAAAAAATAGAAGAATATATAGTACTAGAATGTGAGTTGCATGCAGGCGGGGATTTTCATTTGCTTTGTTCACTGCTGATTTCCCTGTTCTGTGAGTAGTTCCTGTCACACAGTACATGGCTTTCTAAATACTTGATGAATGAATTAAGGAATAGGCACAAATGTACACAAAACACCTTCAGATTCATGTTGTGGCTTTTCACTCTACTTTGATTTAAACCTTTTAAATTGTTTTGTAACCAAGTATAAGTCACTACCTATGTTATCTGTGTTGAGCTTCTCTAATTTCAGTTAAAGAAATAACTAGTTTAAATTATTTAACTAAATGAGGTTATTGTCTTTCAGATTTTTCTTGCCTTTAATTTATCCATTTGATTTCATAGCTTGTTTTCATTGTTCTTTGTAGATTCCATTACTTTGCATCTTCAGATACGAATCATTTCACATAACATGTAAAGACACTCACCTGTCTTTGTCTCTGCCTGGTCTTGGGAACCATTCTACAACCAATTATTAATTTAATAAATTATACTTCTAAATATCAAAAAAAAAAAAAAAAAAAAAAGAGGATAAAGATCACTCCCCTGCCTAAAACATGCGGATTTATTTCTAGGCATGTCTCTGGTGGAAGTAGGACTTTCATTTAAATGTAAATGGGGTTTTGAGTGTGCTCTTGAGAAAGACAAATCCTGAAACCCACCTCTAGGGTCTGGGGAGAGGTGCCCAGTGTGGCTGGTGTGAACTAAAACGGAGAAGGTGCACCAGGAGAGTCCTGGAGAAGAGAGGGAAGAGACAATAGGTAAACTGAGAACTTGCAAACAAGAGCTGAGGCAGGATGGGGAGGCCTCAGTAACCAGAGGGAAGGAGTTCCTGAGTTAACTAGAACGATGCTTGTCCAATAGGCCTGCCTCAGATGAAATGTTCTCTCCCTGTGCTGTGCAGGGGTTGGGAGTGGGGGCTGAACGCTTAGTGTGCTACCAAGGAGGAACTGGACTGTTCATGCTTTTTGTTTTGTTTTTTGTTTTGTTTGTTCATTTGCAGTAGTAGGCTGCTCCTGAGCTGTACCCTCCCCATCCCCTTTTGCATTTTTTATTTTTGAGACAGAGTGGTGCTGAATTGCACAGGCTGCCTCTGGCATCCAACGTGAGCTCCTCCTGCCTCAGCCTCGGGAGTTGCGGGGATCACAGGCCTGTTCCACATTATTTAATTTTAGGTAATTTAAATTTGCCTGCAGCCATGCCACTGTGGCGTCTGATCCCATCCTATCTCAGAAAGCTAAGCAGGGTTGGGCCTGGTTAGTACTTGCATGGGAGACCACCTGGGGACACAAGATACTGTAGGCTTGGGAGAAAGACCCGGCAAACCACTCTTAAAAAACAATCAGCCATTGAAAACCCAATGAATAGTAGAGAAGCACTGACAATAGTGTTCCGCCTGTTGTTTGTATGGTTGCTACAAAAGGGACACCTATTTGATGGCATCTAACAACCACTGAAATTTAAATGGCTATCTATGGCTGTATGGGACAGTGTGGGGTGAGAATCCGGCCAGCTGGGGAGGGCTTGGAAACAAATCATCTGCCCTAGATTATTAGGCCCAGTGGTTCTCAGTGTAGGTAGGGAGGGGAATATCTGAATTACACGGATGGGTGGAGGGTTTTTGAAGCAACTCACACACTCTTACTTAACAAGCACCTCCTCACACCATCAGAGGCGGGATCCTGCCCAATTCTGTAGTGAGCCAATACCATTTAAGACAGGATGTGTTCCTGGGTGTGACAATGATGTGCATGTATGGAAATGTCACAATGAAACCCAGGAGCAGCAAAAAGAACCAGATAGCTTCTTGCTTGCTTGCTTGTTGTTGTTGTTGTTGTTAGGTGCCGTCAAGTCAGTATGCGACTCATAGTGACCCTGCGTACAACAGGTGAAACAGTATTGTCAGTGCTTCGCAGCCATTCATAGGGTTTTTAATGGCAGCTTCTTGCTCAGTAGGCAGCAAAATAGACATTTTTTCACCCTGATCTGTCTGTCCCCAAGGGCTTGGGGAGGAGCAGTCATATTTAGAGTTGGTTTTGGTAGGGTGGATTGTTAAAGCTGGGGCAAGGGGCATGGCAGGGGATAGAGATTTATTTATCCTGTCTTTTAGGAGGCCTGCTGTGTGCCCAGGCACAGGGTCAGTTGTGGAAGAGCTGGGGAGGTGGAGAGGTGAACCATCTGTCCCTGACCCCTTGTCTGGTGACAGAGTTCATATACAGATGGTTCTCAATTCATGACGGTCCGCTTACAATTTCTCAATGTAACGATGGTGTGATGGACATATACACAATAGTCAAATGTTTAATTCCAACCTTTTCCCACGCTGATGATATATGTGGCACCATACTCGCTGGTGGTGCTGGTCAGCAGCCGTGAGCTGCAGCCACCAGTTGGCTGTGCGATCAGGAGGGATAAGAACCCACACATTACAGTACACCCGTTGATGAGCCACAATGTCCGCTAGGTTATGTGTATAACATGCAGTTTTGGTTTATGATATTTTCAACTTACAAGAAGTTTCTTGGAAAATAACCCATCGTAAGACAAAGAGCATCTGTGTGTGTCTGTGTGTGTGTGTGTCTTATACCTGTTCTTGTTAAGTGCCTTAGAGACGGTGTCAAACTCATAGTGACCCTACATACAACAGGTGAAACACTATTGTTAGTGCTTCTCTGCTATTCATAGGGTTTTTAATGGCTGATTGTGTCTTGGGAGTAGGCTGCCAGGTCCTTCTCCCAAGCCTACGGTATCTGGTGTTCCCAAGCCTACGGTATCCGGTGTTCCCAGGCGGTCTCCCATCCACGTACTAAGCAGGCCCAACCCTGCTTGGCTTCTGAGATCTGATGGGATTGGAGGCCACAGTGCTATGACTTCAGGCTCTTATACCTGTAGCACAGAACAAATTCATCTTATTTATAAATCCAGAGATTATCTTGAGAATGACACAGTTCCATTTTATTTTATTTTTATATAGCATACTGTGAAATTACATAAAAATGCTTGTGAACCTCAAGTGGGCATTTCTTTGGTCTTGGCTGGATTCAGCTCATCTTGGCTCGGCTCACTCTTGAGCCTCTGGCCAGCTGTGACCTAGAGCTGCCTTTACCCATCTTATCCCAGACCTGTGCTGGGATGACAGGGCTGACTACCTGTGTTATTTTTGAATGTCAACATAGTATTCTGGACTTGTTCACATAATAGAAGCCAGGGTCTCAGTGATCAAAGCATGCTAGGCAAGGGATCTAGGCTTATATATTAGTCTGGTTGTTGTTGTTATTATTATTGTTGTTGTTGTTGCTGTAGCAATATGCCTGAAGCTGAGTAGCCTTATAAAGAAGAGAGGTTTATTTAGCTATGAGTTTTGGTGGCTGAAAGTCCAAGATCAGGTAGCCCCATTGGTTTAGCCTCTCTTGAGAGCCTAATGACTTTTGATATTGTCACAGGAATATGGGCAGGAGCAAGAGATCACATTATAAGACAGGAAACCAGAGTGCAAGGAGGGGCCAAACTTGCTCCTTTTGTAATAATCTTCTCTTGAAAACTAACCAAGGGGTCCATAAAAAATATCGACTCCCTTCTGAGTTCTGCATCCCCAATGACTTCTCACCAGGCTTCACATAAAAAAAATGCTGCTGCTGCTGCTGCTGCTGCTGCTGTTGTTGTTGTTGTTGTTGTTATTGTTAGGTGCCATTGAGTCAGACCTGACTCATAGTGACCTTATGTACAATAGACAAAATACTATCTGACACTGTGCCATGCTGGTCATTCATAGTGACCCTATGTACAACAGGTGAAACACTATTGTCAGTGCTTCTCTGCTATCCATAGAATTTTCAATGACTGATTATTTTTTGGTAGTGTGCTGTCGGGTCTTTTTCCTTAGCCTACAGCATCCAGTATTCCCAGGAGGCCTCCCATCCAAGGACTAACCAAGCCAGTCCTGCTTAGCTTCCAAGATCTGACAAGATCCAATGTCAAGGTGGTATGGCTGTAGGGAAAAAAGTTAGCATATATTAATTGTAAAAAATAATGGGCCTCATTGTGGCATTTCATATGTGCATTCTTCAATTGCACTCACCCCCTACCACCCTCTCTGGTCCTTCTTCTTCCCCCTCTGCTCCCCTCTCTCCCTTTCTTCTCCCCAAATAGTCACTCTTCTACTTTCATTTCTATTGTTTTAAATCTAGGTTCTGCATATGACAGAAAACATATTTGTCTGTTAGCATCTTGATTATTTCTCTTAAAATGATCTCTGATTCCATCCATTTTCCTGCAAACAACATAATTTCATTTTTATGGCTGAATATATACTGTTTATGTATATATGTATACCTAATATACACACATACATAAATATATACATGTATAAATGTATACAGATATATGTAAACATATATGTATATTCTTGAACAAAAATCAGAGGCAGAGTAGAGTTGCATGTGGATTAGATTCATGGTTAAGAGTTTGGGAGAAAATTATAGAACTTCTGAATATGTAATAAAAACAACACAATCCAATAATTTGGGATTAGGTTTGGTGTGGATGAGATTTGAAAGTATATAGCATTTTGTTGTTGTTGTTAGATGCCATTGGGTGTCTGACTCCTAGTGACACTAAGTACAACAGGCGATGCCATATTATTAGTGCTTCTCTGTTATTCATAGGGTTTTCAATGGCTAGTTGTTTTTTGAGAGTGGGTTGCCAGGTCCTTCTCCCAAGTCTACAGCATCTGGTGTTCCAGACAGTCTCCCATCCAAGTACTAACCAGGTCCCACCCTCCTTAGCTTCCAAGATCTGATGGGATCAGACACCACAGTGGTACAGCTGCAGGCATACTGTATACACACACACACACACACACACACACACACACACACATGCACACAGTATATACATATATATGTAAATATATGTAAAAATGTGATACACATTTTCTTTATCCACTCATCTGTTGATGGGCATCTAGGTTGATTCCATAACTGGCTATTGTGAATAGTGCTGTGATAAACCTGGGTGTGCAGGTGTGCCTATTGAATGTTGCCTTTGTGTCCTTCAGGTATATGCCAAGGAGTGATACAGCTGCATCATATTCTGTTTTTAGTCTTTTTTGAGGAACCTCCATACTGAGTTCCATAGTAGCTGCCCTAACATATTCCTACCAGGAGTGTATTAGGGCTTTTCTTCCCAATCTCCTCACCAGCCTTTGTTGTTGTTTATTGTCTTGATGTTAGCCGTCAAGATGAGATGGAATCTCAGTTTAGTTTTGATTTACATTTTCTTGTTGGCTAAATATATTGAACATTTTTTTCATGTACTTATAAGTCATTTGTACTTCTTCTTTCATAACCACCCTCATTGAGCTTTCAATGGCTGATTGTTTCGGAATTGCTTTGGGAGTGGATTGCCATGTCTTCTCCCATTTTTGCAGTGCTGGGGATTGAACCCAGGTCCTCAGGGAGTGTGGATTAGCACTCTACCAACTAGGGTAAATCCCAGCTCGTCAAAATAATAGCCAGCAAAGATTTTCTATAGGCTCTCTCTACACTCTGGTAGTTGTTTCCTTTGCTATGCAGAACCTTTTTAATTTGATAGAATACCATGTGTCAATTCTTGTTATTATTTTCTGAGCTATTGGAGTCCTATTCAGAAAATCATTGCCTATCTTTATATCCTGGAGTGTTTTCTCTAGCAGTTTTAAAGTTTCATGTCTTACATTAAGGTCTTTGATCCATTGTTATATAGGGTAAGTGACGGTGTTCTGGTTTCAGTCTTCTTCATGTGGGTATCTAGTTCCCCCAGCATCATTTATTAAAGAGAATGTCTTCTCTCCAAAATGCTTTTGGCACTTTTGTTGAGACTCAGGTAACTACAGCCACATGGGTTTGCTTCTGGTACTGCTATTCTATTCCATTGGTTTGCATGTCTGTCTTTGTTCCAGTATCATGCTGTTTTTGTTACTATTGTGCTGTAATATAATTTGAAGTCAGGTGTCATGGTTTGAATATAAAATGTTTCCCAAATGTCATGTGCTTTAGTGTTGGGTCTCCAGCTAGTAGTGCTGTCCTGGGAGGTTATGGAGCCTTGGGAGGCACAATCTAGCTTGGTGAAAATGAATCAATGGGGATGAGTCTTTGGAAGCTGTTACCAGGGACTTGTGATTCTGGGAAGCCCTCTCTCTCCTTCCCTGAATACCATGAGGTTGTCTGCCATGGTGCCAGCTGCCTAGATGCCTGCTCTGCCACAATGCCATCACCCTATGGACTGATCCTCTAACTCTGAATTTCCAATAAGCTTTTCTTTCATAAGTTTGTTTGAGTTGCTTCTTCCTGATATCGTAATGATAGATGACTAATACATCGGGTATTGGGGTACCTCCAGCATTGATCTTTCCTGAGGATTGCTTCAGCTATTTGGTATCTTTTGTGCTTCTGCATGAATTTTAGGATTGATTTTTCTAGTTCTATGAGGAGTATCATTGGAATTTTGAGGGAGATTACATTGAGTCTGTAGATTGTTTTAGGTAATATGGTCATTTAAAAAAATATTAATTCTGCCAATTCATGAACACTCTTTCTCTTCTGATTGTAGTATTCCTTCAAGTATTTTCTACAATGGTGACTGAATGGTCATGAATTCCTTTAATTTATGCTTACCATGGAAGGTCTATACTTTTCCATCAATTTTAAAAGACAACTTTACTGGATATAGTAATCTTGCTTGGCAATATTTATCTTGATTGGAAGTTATTTTGCTTTAGAGCTTGAAATATATCAATCCATGCTCTCCTACCCTGTAGAGTTTCTTGTGAGAGGTCTGCTTTTATTCTGATAGGTTTGCCTTTGTGAATAACTTAGCACTTCTCTCTTGAAGTTTTCAATATTCTTTCTTTGTTCTGTGCCCTTGGCATTTTAACTACAATATGACATGGAGAGGTCCTTTTCTGACCGTGCCTTTTTCTTTTATAATGCTATGAGTAAATGCTAGGCAAGGGCTGTACTGCTGAGCTGCATCCCCAGTCTTTTTTAAATTTTTGAATTTTGAGACAAGGTCTAACAAAGCTGCTCAGGATGTCTCTGGACTCAAATTCATGATTTTCTTGCCTCAGCCTCCTGAGTCACTGGGATTATAGATGTGTACCACAGTGCCTGGCTTTTTGGTTCTCTCTTTTTGGAATTCTAAATACCTTTTCTACTTGCATGTCTGTATCCTTCCCTAGATTTGGGAAATTTTCTGCTATAATTTTATTGAATAGGTTTTTTCATGCCTTTAGCCTGTATTTCATATCCCTCTTATACACTGAAAATTCTTAGGTTTAATCTTTTAATTGTGCCACAGAGATCTTGAAAGTTGTGGTCATGATTTTTTTTTCTTTTCTTTATCACTATCTGAAATTAGCCTGCAGCTCTAGCCCTGTGGCATCCGATCCCATCAAATCTCAGAAGCTAAGCGGGGTCAGGCCTGGTTAGTACCTGGATGGGAGACCGCCTGGGAACACCAGAAGCTGTAGGCTTGGGAGAAAGACCTGGCAACCCCTTCCCAAAAATCAATCTGCCATTGAAAACCCTATGAACAGCAGAGAAGCACTGACAATAGTGTTTCCCCTGTTGTACAGAGGGTTGCTATGAGTCGGATACTGACTTGACAGCACCTAACAACAACAACAACATCTGAAATTAATAATTCCTCAACCTTGTGTCTTCAATCCCTGGTAGTCTTTCTTCCTCTTGGTATAGTCTATTGGTGATGCTATTCATTAAGTTTTTTATTTAATTGATTGAACTTTTCATTTCCAAGATTTCAGGGTTTTTTTCCCTTCAGAATCTCTGTCTCTTTGCTGAATTCCTCGTCCAAGTCTTATATTGACTTCTTTCCTTCCTTCATTTGTTTATTTGAATCCTATTTAAAGTCACTGGTCATTTTAAAAATTAGAATTTTATTTTTTGTCATTTCATTGTCTTTGGATTCAGTTATTGAAGAGTTATGAGCTTTTGGAAGAGTCATGTTGCCTTGAGTTTTCCTACTTCTTTTGTTTTTATGTTGTAATTTGTGCATTTGTTGGAATGCATTTGTTGTGCATTTGTTGGAGGTCTTCTTAGTGAGCAGCCTTCTTGTAAGGGTTCAATTTCCAGTACTTCTCAGATAAGAGAAAACAAATCACTATAACAGCAAAAATAACAAAACAAAAAAGATTTAAAAATACAGTAATAACCAATCAAAGATAAGTAGTACGCCACCCTAGAAAAGAGACAAAAATAATGTAAAGTAAAATATGAAATTAAAAATTAATAAAGGTAAAAATTTTAAAAAAGAATGAAACAAAAGAGGGGGCAGAGAAAGGGAAAAAAGAAGAAATAACATTAAAGAAAAGTAAAGGAGAAAAAGAATGTGAAGAAGAGGAAAGCGCAAGAGACTTAAGAATTCTGATTACAAAGTAAAGAAAACTATGTAAATAAAATTAGATAAAAGAAGAGTGTTGGGGATTTTTAAAATCTACCCCATAACTAGGGTCCCTCAGAATAGCCTGAGGGACCCCAGGGCCACATCTTACTCACTCACACCTGCCCCTCCCATTGAGTGAGCAAAGATGGTGCCTGACCAGCCTGGCCTGCCTTAACTGCCTGAATCCTGATTGGCTATTCTTGGCATTTTTGTTAGATAACTGTCCCTACCTGGCAGTTATGTCAGTTTATCTGCAGCAACTGTCAGGTGTGTGCCCTGATTAGCTAACCCCAGTCACGTGCCCCTCCAGGACCCTATATAAGCAGAGCTCCCAGACCCCCTTACCTCCCCTATTACTTCTCCCCCTCCACCACTTCCAACCATCCCTTAACTGCCAACTGAACCCCATCACCTCGACCAGTGCTCCCTACTCCAGCAGACTCTTCAAGCAAGCCGACTCCATCAAGACCAGGGGCCCCAAGGCGCCGAAGGCTACAATCAAGCCACGAAGAGCCTCCCAATTCCTCCCATCCCTGGGAAGGAGGGAATGCAGAGAAGGCGAACTGCGAGAGTCAAGGCCAACTGACCTCCAGCTCAACGGAACACTGGTTGCTGTTCCAATACTCAGCCTGCAGCATTCCATGCTGCAGGCTTAGAGCCAGCACTTATAGCTCTTGCTTAGGGGTTGCTTGCTTCTTGCACCCCACTTGGGGAGCACCCAATAAACCTTCCTTTCCTGTTTTCCCTGTTGAAGGTCTCCCAAGGTCCTTCATTGGCGCCACCAGCCATTACGCCAAACCCCGTTCAGTGGGTCCCCGATACCTACGTGGTGTCTGGGCAAGGCTCTGACCTCTGCCGTGCCTGAGCTGAGCCCTGACAGAAGAGGATTTAAAAAATAAAACCACAAGAGATTTTTTAAAATAAAATACAATAAAAACAATACTAAAAATAGTAAAAAGAAAAACACTTTAAAAAAAAAGACAATTAAATAAGCTTCTTTCAGGATCTTCTAATATTGGAATCCACAAGATCTGGTGTGTGTTGGGGACTTTTGGTTATATTTGGGGTCTGTTATATTCCTCTCTGTTCTCACTGTGTAGGTTGGTGCTGTATGTGGGCTGAGGGCTGGACCAATCAAGGGTATGTTGTCAGGGTCAGGGTTATGCTCACTTTAGACGCTTTCCCTCTTTGCATACCAGGAGCTACTTCTGGCCCTGATAAGTTTCATGGTGTGTGTGCCAGTCAGGTCCCTACTAACTGCAGAGGCCCCCACTTTGGGCACCAGGGCTGGCAAATGCCTAAGGTGGGGAGTTCCCCCCATGTGCACTGGAGAGTGGGAGAAGCAAACAGAGCACTCAGATCTGCACAGAGGGTGTTGTGGGAAAATTATCCTCAGCTTTTGTTCCCTTGCTAAGAAGAATTCAACGTGGAACGGCAGCAAAGTGAAAGTCAGGAGTCAGTTTGTAAAGGAGAAAGAGGGGGTGAGTTTATTAAAAAAAACGGAAAGATTACACTCTGAGACAGACCACAGAGCAGGCTACTTGAGAGTCAGCAATCTAATTGTTGAAGGTGTTTTGAAGGTTTTTTTTTTTTTATTATTGATAGTTCCTTATCCACCAGGCAGTTCAGATAACATTAAAATGGAGCTAGTGTAAAACTATTTTTTGCCAGATATTGATAGGGTATGAGCCTCTCCATGATCTCTTTTGCAAGAATTCCTCATGGCAAACGATGAGCTTACTGGAATTTGGCTCTGTGTGCTTTTGTTCCTGGTGGGGGAGCATTTTCACAGCTATTCACTCCTGACTGCTCCCTAATATTCCCCCCACCCCCAAGAACTGGAAACCCCAAAATCTTTTAGGGTAAGGGGCATCAAGACAAATTTGGCTACTTTGTGCTAAAATTGCTCATAGGTCTAAGATCCCAATTTTTCCAGTTCTTTCCAACTGTCAGCAGGGGAAGAGTGACTGAAGAGTTCGCAGTATGGAGCAGAAGTAGTGCTTGAGCCAGTAGGTAGGAGCTCATATTCCTCCAATGTTACTATTTAGAGGCTGGTTGCCTGAAGTCTAGAAGATACCAATCATACCAGGAGGCTAAGTGAACATGGACCAAAGATATAGGGTAGGATTTGAAATAACATGAAGGGACCTGTAGGGGCCGTGAGGGTATGAATTTGTCCAGAGATATTACCTAGGAGTTGTCCCAGCCAAGAAGTCTGTGTTGGACAGGAAGTGAGACTGTTGTCTGGATAGGTTTTGGGTGGGGGCACATGTAGGTTTTTCTGAAGTTTGACAGCCATTGGGGTACCTAAAAAGACTTGGTAAGGTCCTTTTTAAGTGAGATGACGAAGATGACTTTGGAAGAGCTAGTGGGACTGGAACTCTGGACTTTCATGGCTGCAGTCAAGATGCCACAGGTGTGACTGGAGATGCCTAGAATTTGTCTGCCGTCTTGAGCACTTATATCCAATGTTGTCTTTTCAAGTAGACTTTAGAATAATTGACATAGCATTTAGACATTATTTTAGAACTAATTTAACTCCTTTTGTTTTGCATTATAACCAGTTACTCCTGATGTGGGTATGCTTTTCTGCTGAGTGCTTAAGACTGTGTGGTGGTGGTGGTGGTAGGTGCCGTGGAGTCAGATCTAACTCATAGCAACCCTACATACAACAGATGAAATACTCCCCTACACTGTGCCATGCCAAGCACTATATTAGTGTTTCTCTGCTATTCATCAGGGTTTGAATGGCTGATTGCTTTTGGGGTAGTGAGCTGCCAGGTCCTTCTTCCTAAGACTGTGTAGGAGGCCAAAAATTAATCTTGTTGATTTTACTTGTTAAAGTCAGTTTAGTCTCCATAGAGATGGATTTGGGGGAACTATGAGGAGACCCTTGGCCATCTTCTGGGATGAATCAGGGTCTTGCTGACCACGTGCCTTTCCTTGAGAGCATCAGGGAGATACCACCCTTTGTAATGACTCTCCTCTTTGTAGAATGTGTACTGGTCATGGCCAACCTCTGGAGCCTACAGAGCCTCTCTTATCAAGAAGATGGGTGACTGACTAGAGTCACAGGGCATTTGGGGGAGGATTTCATCATTCTCTGGATTCTGGCTGACTAGGGACAAGGGCCCTAGTCAGTCTCTTGGCTCCATTATCCTGATGGGTTTGAATTCCAACTTTTGGTGTTTGAACACCCAGAAGGTCAGTATTACTAGTCTTGAAGAAGGAGTAATGGATTTTAATTTTAACTTTGGCTTAACATTTAGCGATAGCTTAGACATCAACTCTCAGCCCATGGCACATTCAACTCTCAGATATATGTTGTAGTTACGCATACATGGCGTCAAACATTTTCTAACAACCTAAGATAATAGTTGTTCACTTAACTAGTCATAAAGTGATATTTAAAATAGATACTTACATAAATCTTGATTTGATTAAGACTCAGTTTCTTAAGTAGTTAAAAGCTTGACAAAGTTGTTAGAAAGTACAGAGAACCATTTGGACTGAATATCAAGTCCTTTTTCCTTTAAGCCAGGTTTTTCTAATTATTACTAAGAACAGATAAATATGCAAGAAAGTCTTAAAGTTTTAAACATATGACCTTTAACCATGGCCAACCTTATCTTACACTCCCATTATCCTGTAAATCTTATCCTTCACAAACTTTTCCAACATAGTCAGACCGTCTGCAACAGGTTTTAAGCTTCTGGTTTTGTTCCCATCTTTCTATTTCTATCCTGGAACAATTCTTTA
>VMDO01006286.1:89361-102147 GCA_007922755.1 Pedetes capensis | reverse complement strand
GTTACGCAGGCTGCCTCTAGCCTCGAACCCATAATCCTCTTGGTTCCACTTCCCAAGTCACTGGGATTACAGGTGTGGGCCGCTGTGCCAATCCTTTCCTTGCTACTTTAAAAAACACCATTCCTAGATTTGTTATTTTTCTATTCTTTTTCTCCTTTTGAAGTTGTAGCAGGATATTTCCCCCTAACTGCATGGCTTTCCTGTCATTCTTTTGAGGAATTTCTGGATGTGTGTTGTAACACTGACCCTTTGGTTATTTCTAGTGTAAATTGGATAGAGGAGAAAGCAATAACTACATTCATTATTTCTATCTGAGTTGTTATAAGACTAGGTAAAAAATCAAATTGTTGCCATCAGAAGTAGCTGTATAGGAACTAAGAAATTTCTCTGCCATAAGAATTTTTGTATGGTTGGGATTCAGTGATCTTCAAGCAGTTCTTTTTTTTTTTTTTTTCACATTATATTGTTGTTAGGTGATGTGGAGTCAGATTTGACTCATAGAGACCCTGTGTACCACAGAACAAAACACTACCCAACATTGCCATGAACACACTATTTTTTTATGTCAGAGCCCATTGTTGTAGCCACTAGGTTTCTTTTCATTTTGAGTCATGCCACATCAGCAAATGGAGGTCCCAGGGGCTTTACTCCATTCTTTTCATTAAGGTCAACTCTTCTTTGAGGAGGCAACCCTTCCCTAGTTGTTTCTTAAATACCCACCAGGCTGGGTCATTTTCCAGCACTATATTTGACAGTGCTTCTTTGCTATTTATGTGGTTTTCAATGGCTAATAGTTTCAGGAGTGGGCTGCCGGTCCTTCTCCCAAGCCAGTCTTAGTCTGGAAGCTCAGCTGAAATCTGTCCACGATGGGTGGCCCTGCTAGTATCTGAAATAGCAGTGGCATAACTTACAACATAACAGCAACACAAAGCCCCCACAGCACCACAAACTGACAGACACATAAGGTTTTTCACATTATATTAACTTTTTGTATATTTGTAAAACTAACACCAGTGCTGGATCCTCCAGGGTCAGTGAGCAGGCTTGAGTTCATGTACAAATGCGAACAAATGAATGCCCTTCTAATCTCATCTTGCTGTGGAGGCGAGGGAGAGAGGTAAGCCTATTAATGGGCAAAACTGCACTTAAACCTAGATTCTCCTGAAAGGGGCCCCAGCCTATGTCCAAGCTGTTGTTGGTATGTGCCCAGCATATGTCTGCCTTCAGGCTGGCTTATGCTCTTTCCTCAAACTTTTTCCTGGTGTAGTCCTGTTGTCTGGAGTGGATAAACCTGCTTGAGGCCAGGCAGGACATGGGTTTGAGATCTGCTTCTGCCACTTACCAGCTCAATCACTTTGAGAGAAATCTTAAGCAGGCAAAGCTCCAGTTTTCTAATCTCTAAAATGGGGACAATGAGGACATCTGTCTTCTAGAGGGGGGTGAAAAATGAAAAACAATGGTGATTAGAATGCCCAAACAGGTTCTGCCACATTACTAAGGATTCTGTAAAATGATAGCTCCTTTTGGAGGGGCTCAGGAATCCTCTGCAGACCATAGCTGTGTTTTTCATAATAATGTCTTCAGCCCCAAGCATCATGCCTATTATATAGTAGTGTTGTACACATGTTTGTTGAATTTGGTTGTGTCTATCAGGGAAGGGTTAGACCACAGATAATGAGAAATAAATGATGAAATGATTGGAAACTTTATTTTCTTTCCCTAAAGAAATATACTCTGCTCAGAGAGAAAAAAAAAAAAAAAAAAAGGCAGTGTTCTGGAAACTTTCTGAGCCTGCCTAACTTTCCAGTCAAATCCATGCCTGAGTTAGCACAGCGGTGGATGATTGCAGAGAAGGTTTGTTAATGACCAGCTTTAGGCTTTTAATGACAAAACCCCTCAGCAAGATGTCATCAAAGTTATTGAAGACTTCAAAGAAAGTGTTGAAGCTGATACATTGTAACAAGAAGGTTATAAATCTTGCAGCTTGGATATACCACCAAGACAAGATGCTGAGCACAGAGTCCCCCTGCTGTCGTCTGTCAGCCTCTTCCTCCCCCATCCCTTTCCCCTTCCCATGGAGAGGTGGGAGAAGAGAAATCCATCCATTTCCCAACGTAGTGCAGGCCTGGCAGCCACCTGCCTATGCCAGTTTTAGATCACAGAGGCCCGTTTAACTGGACAAAATGTGTTAAGCACCTGTGTTTTCCTAAACCTGCCTAAGAAGTCCTAAGGATTAAGGAATGATCTCAAAAGTTAATACATTGACCTTTCAGAAACGCTAACCAATTAAAAATCCATTGTGAACTCAGATCAGAGACCTGGATACTTGAATGGAGATTCCCACGTGATATCTATTGTTTTATTCCTTATCGAGGGATCCTGTGAGGCAGTTCATCTCCTAGCTCACAGAGGGCGCATATGAAATATACTCCTGTGACTTTGTGGGTAGGGTGGTGGGATGTTGGTAACGCTTATAAGGCTGCTCTTGCTGCTCTGATGCCTTCTAGCAAAGACGAGCCAGATCAGAACAGAAAAGAAAGAGATTTGAAGGCTGTACATAGGAGTTCCTAGTGGGTGTTATAGACTTGGGAATTTTTAGTTTTCAATTAAAAAATGACTTTAAAATTTAAAATTGACAAAAATCACATATATTTATTGACTACAGGTTGTTTGAAATATGTGTATCTTTTGGAATGGCTAAAGTGAGCTAATTAACAAATGTATTATCTCACATAGTTTTCATTTTTTTGTGTGTGTGGTGAGAAAACTTCAAATCCACTTTCTTGGCATTTATCAGGAATATAGCACATCAGTATCAACTATGGTCACCATGCTCTGTACAGAAGATTTCTCTCCTCACTGAAATACTTTGTCCTTCAATTAACATCTTCCCAAACTGTCCCACTTCGTATCCACTAGTAATAACCATTCTATTCTCTACTTCCATGGTATCAATTTTTAAGACTGCACAGACAAATGAGACCATACAGTACTTGTCTTTCTGTGCCTGGAATATTTCACTTAAAACAATGTCCTCTAGGTTCCTCTGTTTTGGTACAAATGACTGAATTTCCTTCTTTTTTAATGCCAAAGAGTATTCCAATAAGTATTGTTGTTTAGTGCCATCAAGACAAATCTGACTCATAGTTACCCTCATAGGGTTTTCAATGGCTGATTGTTTCGGTATTGCTTTGGAGGTGGATTGCCACGTCCTTCTTCCTTTCCATTGTTTCTGTGTACCATAATTTCCTATCCATTCATTTGTTGAGGGACACTTAGGGCGTTTCTATGCCTTGGCTATTGTGAATAATGCTTCAGTGGGCATGCATGTGCACACACATCTCTTCCATGTCCTGATTACATTTCTTTTAGATATATGCCCAGTAGTGGGATGGCTGGAGCCTATGGTAGTTTTATTTGTTTAATGTAAAGATAATAATCTCTACCAACCTGTAACTTTAGAATATACATAAATTCAGCCAGAAATTAGAGTTAACCTTGAAAGAGAGATGCCATTTGACCTTCCTGTTTCTTTTCCCCTACGTCCATCCAGCGCATACTTAACTTTTGCCCTCCTTTCTGCCTGTACAATGTGGAGGAACAGAAAAGGTGCCAGTGGAGGGTCTTCAGGGTTTGAAGAGTGAAGATGGGACCAAGTCCTGTATTCCAGTGGTGTGGCTTTGGAAGGTCATCATCACAACTCTGCAAATATTAGTGTTTTCATCTGTGAACTGGGAAAAGTTCATTGCTAGTCTGTCTAATCTAAAGTCAATTGTGAGGATAGAATGAGATCATTTATGTCACTATATGCTTTGCACACTTTAAACCTTGATGTTCTTCTCAGTTTTGGTATAAATGCTTTACACATTTGTTTACGGACATCTGTTGCTCTGACCACAATATGTCATCTGGATTCCAGTGTTCTCCAATGCAAAGGGAAGAGCCTAAAGTGGTTGGTGCTCATTATTGGAGGTTTTTCCAAATCTATGGTTCTCAGATTCTATGTTTTTCTTTTTTTAAACATTTCTAAACTGCAATGATGATGTGATTGATTCCATATAATCTCATCTGATCTCTGAAGCTAAACAGGGTGGGGCTGGTTAGTCCTTGGATAGGAGACCACCTGGGAATATTGGGTGCTGTAGATTTGGGAGAAGGACCTGTCATCCCACTCTTAAAATAAGCAGCCACTGAAAACCTTATGAATAGCAGAGAAGCACTGACATAGTTCTGGGCATGGCACAGAGTTGGGTAGTGTCTTGTCTGTTGTACATAAGGTCACTATGAGTTGGATCTGACTCGACAGCACCTAACAACAACAACAACAACAACAACAACCACAACAACAACAAGAGAACCTGTACTATGGCCAAGTGATTAGTGCAGTGTCTGGTGAAGCTCAGAATAACACCGCCCTGAACTACTTCACCATTTCCATCCAGTGAGGCTCTCATTGATATAATTAAAAATATATACCATTTGCAGGCATATCTTTTTAGAAACATAGAACCTGGTGTACCTGTTTCATGGGAATAGATGTCATGGAGAAGCAGCCCATGAGAGAAGCAGCTCAGTAGCATATCAGAGAATTTGCCCATGTGATGGTTGGGAACCATTGTCTATTTTCACTATCTGAAGCATTTTCATATCTATGCTGTGGTCCAATGATGGACATCTATCTCCTTGGGAATAAACTTGAACTTGAAACTGAACTCAACTTCAGTTTTGACTGGTTTTTAATTCAAATTGAACTGCTCTGAGATGGTAATAAAAATTTTCACTCTGCTCAAGCCCAATGAACTTAAGAAATACTATAGTTAGTTAGTTAGTTAGGTGCTGTGGAGTCGGTATCCAACTCATAGCGACCCTCATAGGGTTTTCAATGGCTGAGTGCTTTGGGATTGCCTTGGGAGTGGATTGCCAGGCCCTTCTCCCATTTTTGCGGTGCTGGGAATTGAACTCGGGGCCTCAGAGACTGCAGCGCAGCGCTCTACCCACTGAGCTAAATCCCAGCCAAGAAATACTATAAACCTTATTTATTTGTTTGTTTGTTTATTTTTGTGGTACTTGGGGGCTGAACCCAAAGCCTCACACATACTTCATTGTGTTCCACCACTGGATTGCACCTCCAGCTCATTTTTTTATTTTTCATTTTGAGACGGGGTCTGCCTCTGTCCTTGAACTTCTGATCTTCCTATCTCAGCCTCCTGAGTTGCTGAGATTACATGCATGCTCCACTGTTCCTGGTTAAAAAACTTTCTTTCTTTCTCTTTCTCTTTCTTTCTTTCTTTCTTTCTTTCTTTCTTTCTTTCTTTCTTTCTTTCTTTTTTGTAGTACTGGGGGTTGAACCCAGGGCCTCACGCCTGCATTCTCTGCAAGTGCTGGACCACTGAGCTGCGCCCTCAGCCCACTTTTTTTAGTTTATTTGAGGCAGGGTCTCACTAAGTTACGCAGACTGCCTCTGGTCTCGAACTTGCGATCCTCCTGCCTCCACCTCCCAAGCTGCTGGGATTACAGGCATGCGTCACCATGCCTGGCTGTTAAAAAACTTTTTAAAAAATAATTCAGATGATTCCAAACTGATTTCCTATTTTTAAGTGAAATTCAGATGTTTCCAAACTGACTCTCCATTTTTAACGGCACACTGTCCAGTAGTTTGTGTGATGTGGCAGCAACAGAAGCTCAGTTTTATTTTTATAACTGTAAAAAGAGACATGCAACTAAAACAATTGAAATTTATCTGAAGAAAATCTATCTTTCCAATATGAAGAATGTTGTTGTTGTTGTTAAGTGCTGTCGAGTTGGTATCTGACTCATAGCAACCCTACATACAACAGGGGAAACACTATTGTCAGTGCTTCTCTGCTGTTCCTAGGGTTTTCAATGGCAGATTGATTATTGGGAGCAGGTTGCCAGGTCTTTTTCACAAGCCTGCAGTATCTGGTGTTCCCAGGCAGTCTCCTATCCAAGTACTAACCAGGCCCGCCCCTGCTTAGCTTCCAAGATCTGACGGGATCCGATGCCACAGGGCTATGGCTGCAGGCAATATGAAGAATAGAATGAATAAAAACTAGAAAATGAGGGGGAAATGAGGCAGTGGTTTCTAAGAACTATTTCAGAAAAAGAGCAATGGTGGCGTTTTCAGGTGACTAATGGGCTAATGCCTGCAGCCATAACCCTGTGGCATCTGATTGGTCAGATTTTGGAAGCTAAGCAGGGTTGGACCTGGTTAGTACTGGGATTGGGAAACCACTTGGGAACACCAGATACTGTAGGTTTGGGAGTAGGACCTGTCAACCCACTCCCAAAAATCAATCTGCCATTGAAAACCCTATGAATAACAGAGAAGCACTGACAATAGTGTTTTGCCTGTTGTATGCAGGGTCACTATGAGTCGTATACAAACTTGCTGGCACCTAACAACAATGGGCTACTAGAATTGAGGGGAGGTGAATTTCTTAGGTTTTTCCCAGGATGTTAAGGAAGGGACTTGCAAACGTGTTTACATGAGCCCTTATTTCCTGATCCTCAAAATAACCCAATTACTACTTGTCCTATTTAGTTATCTTTGGAGTAAAAAGCACTGCTTTGTAGTGAGATTACAGATTTCATCTTGGTGTGCTTGGCAGGGGCTGTCTGGATAACTGTTAAGGATTCTGTTGGACTCCTATGGAAAGATGGGGAAAAGTAGATGGCCAGGTGGTAGCCATCCTGCTTAGGAAATCTAACAAAATTCTGCAGTGCCTGGAAAGAGATATTCCCTATTATAAATTAATATATTGATACTAAAATTTCATAAGTGAAGATCTTGTAAGATGTTCAGTGGGGATTGACTCTTCTACAGTAAAGAAATGAGTTTCTGGATTTGTAGTGCTTATTATCAGATCTTATGAAGCACTGATTTTACTAGTCTTGCAGCCCTTTCTCTCTTCACAGTCTTATCTATTATTATTACTTTGACATTGCTCATGCTGGTCAGTTGCTCTACAGTGACATAAATATTGCTTATATGCTCATAATTGTGTGAATTACTGGTTGACTACATCCTATCTTATTTTGTCAATGGTGAGCCTGGAGCTCTGCAGAAGAAAATCAGCAATACTACAAAAATATTAAGAATTGGTGACATAACAGCTTCACGGGCTCTCTGCTTACCTGAGCCTTATCACAATGGAGCATTTGTTGAATAAGACAGTTGAATAGATGGAACTTGAGAGACACTTTGATTCCTGAAGACAATACCCATTATAAATTTTGAAAGGAAGGAAGAAAACCATTTTTAGGAGAAAATGGAAGCTATTAAAAGGTATAAGCGTTCATAGACAGATGCAATATACACAAAGATTATCTTCACTATTTTTGAAAGACAAAATTCCGACCAGAATAATATTTTGGAGTTTTGAGATATATGCTTACTATTAAGTAAGTGCTCAGTTCGGGCTGGGATTTAGCTCAGTGGGTAGAGCGCTGCGCTGCAGTCTCTGAGGTCCTGAGTTCAATTCCCAGCACCGCAAAAGTGGGAGAAGGGCCTGGCAATCCACTCCCAAAGACAATCCCGAAACAGTCAGCCATTGAAAACCCTATGAGGGTCGCTATGAGTCAGATACCGACTCGATGGCACCTAACAACAACAAAGTAAGTGCTCAGTATGTATTTAAAATGTGGCAAGGAGATTGGATCAGAATTAGTAGAAAAACTACATACTTTGGGGAATTTTAGAGGAATGTTAGATTTATAGCATCATTGTATTTTTTTAACTTTAAAGGAAGATGTAGATTTCTTTAGTATGAAACTAATTTCCATGCATTGGTATTATACTTGGATGATAATTATACTCTTTTGATATTAAATTGTTTTGAGGTAATATTATTTTATGTATATTCTACAGTTTTTAAGCTGCCTTTATATAATGTTCTTAACCTCTTTGTGCCTCAGTTTCTTCATCTGGAATATAAAATAGTTGAATTAGATGATCTTTTGGGATCCTGCCAGCTTAAGAATTTTGTGACCCTCTAAATATTCTTTCTGGAGAGGTATGTCACGGATCACATTTTATTAGAACTCTTGATAATTTCTTAAGCTATAAAATTAAGTCTAAGGAATTATAATTAATGGTCTTAAAAGAAACCTCTCTTCATTCTTTGTATCCAGCCACTTAATTTGAATTTTAACACCTTTCTTATATGAGCATAAAATTAGACCTTGCTCTTCAATGTACTGTTTCTATTGATATTGATTTAGGTTCCAGGTAACATTTTCTTGACCTTCAATCTGTGTGTTTCCTCTTCCATTCACTCATATTGAAAATGAACCTCACTTTTCTTCCCTTGAGAAAGTTATCTAAGTTTGTGGAGTCAGAAGGACATGTCAGGTTCAAGTTTAACAAAGTTACTGTACAGCACATAGAATCTCAGGACATTAGATGAACAAATCAGTTCCAAGTGTTAGTCTAAGATCCCCAACTGAACAACTCCACAGCAGTTACAAATCTCCAGCAGTAACATCTACTTACATGCACCATCATGGCAAGCACCACCCGACCTATCAAGTTTTAAAACAACTAAATATAATTTTTCAGACTTTGCCATAAATGCATAATTTAATTCAGTTAGGCAGTGTAGTAATATTAACTTTCCTTAAATTTAATGTGACCATGAAACTTTTGTTCCTGGGTGAGATCCTAAATTAGAAGAAGGGATCAAGCCACAGCATTTTTAGAATGACTATCCTACCACAAATCTGTGTAGAGACTTTGCAAAGGGAAAATCTGTTGTTTTTATTCTTATTTTTGATGATAGTTTACTCTAATCAGGGCTACTTTTCCCTCAAGCTAGGTAGCATTTAGGTAGCATTTTCTGCAACATAATGAGCTTACCAGCCTGGTTATGGAGGTGAGAGTAGACTCCTTTGGAAGAGAAAGTCATTCTTAAGGCTTATCTGGAAACACTATGTGCAGAGGTGGAGGAGGAACGTCCTTCTCGTTGTATAGGGTCATCTTGTCAACAGCAAATTCTCCAGTGTATAAAGTTAGCTAATGAAACACTATCATGGCCTCGGATTATTTTGTGTCATTCTACAGTTTAGCTACCTTTTCCTTACTGTTCCGAAAAATCCATTACAGGAGTCCCTACCTGTTTTAGAGATAAATGAAACCACTGTAAATGGAGGGAAAAGATGGCATTTGAACCTTGAAGAATTTTAATTGGTGCAGGTGAGTGAAGGCAACCAGAAGCCATGAAGGTTTCAGGTGAAAACATTAACAAGCTTCTGACAATTAAAAAGTACATAATGGGAATAGCATGGGAGGAGGAAGGTGTCACATGTTCTTGATGTAATCTTTTCTCTGTCCTGACCATAAGTGGAATTCATTTGGTTAATAGATCTAAACCCAGCGCAAAGTTTTAAATAATTGTAAATGACCATTTTAGGAATAATAGTCTAGTCAAATATGTTTCATAGCTTAAAATGAGGAGTAATACAATAATTAAGTTATCACATAAAAGATGAGTAAAAGTCTATTGTAAATATACATATATATTCATGATTGTTGTTGCTTAGGTCCTTTTTATGTGGCTAGGTTTATGTTGGTTTAGTTTTTAAAAACACTTTCTTCCAAAAGATGTTCAGGATATATTCCTCATTCTTTGAATCAGATGTTGGTCTTTTGATTAGAAATATCTTCAAAAATATTTCAGGGCCCAAATTTGCTACCTTCATGAATGCATGGTATCAATGTCTAGAATGGTTCAAAACTGTCCTTCAGTACTTCTAGAAAAACAAAGAATATGATCCATTAATTATGTGCGTGTTTTGGATAGACAGGTAAAAAATGTTATAAATACTTTGACAGAAAGATTTACTTACTTGATATAGTGAAAGAGCCTATTTAAAGACAGATCTGTGCTCAAAACCTGGCTTTGTTACCTTTTCATGTTGTGAATCTTGAGCAAGTTTTTGTACCTCTATGAATATCAGTATAGTATTTCTGAAAATTTATTTTTGGTGAGGATTAATGATATACTTCATTTCCTTGAGAAATGCCTAGTGCATAAATCCTCCAAATGGTAACTTTTGTAGTGAAGTCTTTGTTACCCAGCATCTATTAACCAGGATTTTAGAAAAACTGTGACTTCCTGCATAATCATCAAGCACTGATAATTTATGCATTTCTTGATGACCCTGAAATGCATTCTGAATAATTAGAGAAAGATTAAATTATAATCAGTTTAGTTGCTGTGTTAAGTGTATTTTAATTTATTCTCATTCTTTAAAAATTTGTAAGCCTTCTGCATGTGGTAACAATTAACAAAAAATATTTGATTAGCTGGAACACTGTATTTCCTGAATATCTGATGAATAAAGAGTTCATTGTATATTGTTGGATCCCCAAATTCTGACCTATAGATAAATCAGGCAATTGCTGGATGAAACTTCTTTCATTTTTTCTATCCATTTTCAGAGCCAATGTGTTGATTTATTGACTGTTGGATATTTGAAAATTATTCTTTAAATATCCTTGAATCACATTCTTGGAGTCTATACAAGGCCCTCTTTGCATCTTATTTTGATTACAGATTCTTAATAATGGCCATTCCTCTGATTTGGTGCAGAGGAGTAACTACACTATTGAGCCTGGAGGTTGTCTCTTCTTTTCCAACAGATTTCTTGAGATGGACATCTCAGCTGACATTAGTAATCAATCTGTCTTGGTGTTTCATCAACTTTTACTCTTATGCAATCATGTTTTAGACTTGTTTTCAGTAGGATTTTTATTCTTTATAACCTTCCTGATGAAAACTTCACCATGAATTTTATCATTTTTGTGGTTCAGCTTTGACTTTTCCACATTTTTCCCATTTAGGCCCCCACCAATGTCATATGCTGCTTTAAAAGATGGCTTAGAATCTGATTTGGATTAAAATCAGTCTCTTCAAAAACTTAATCAGTATTATTGTTGCTTTGGGATCTTAATTATTGTGATACATTTTGAGGCAAGCAGATTGATTTTTGAAGTTCAACTGGTCAGCACAGGACACAGCATTCATTTTGTCTCCTTCATTTGACATTCTTTTAAATATCTACCCTACACTGAAGTCCTTCTTTGCAACCTGATATTCTTCTCTTTCATAGGGTTTTTCTTTCCCAGGCATCATTTCTGATCCTTGTTCAGTAAAGTTGGGAATAGGCTCATTGTTTCTTTTGAAAGGGGGTGAGGGCAAGGGGAAAAATGGAGAGTTAATTTTGAAATCCAAGCCCAGGCAATTCTTGGGCCTGGTGTAAACAGCAGGACTGGTTACTGTAGCAGCCTTGCTCCATGATGTCTGGATGGATACCCACTTGGAATAAGGGAGCCTGGGTACCCCACCAGAAAGTAAGAATTAGTGACTACCCTAAACATGAAGGGGCTGGGATTTAGCTCAGTTAGTAGAGTGCTGTGCTGCAGTCTCTGAGGTCCCGAGTTCAATTCCCAGTACCACAAAAATGGGAGAAGAACCTGGCAATCCACTCCCAAGGCAATCCCAGAAAAACAGTCAGCCATTGAAAACCCTATGAGGGTCGCTATGAGTTGGATACAGACTCAACTGCACCTAACAACAATAACAACTAAACATGAGATTTCTCTGTGACAACTCTCTGGATAGCTGAAGTTTAGTTATTCAAATAAATTGCCTGTCACTGTTATTGTGTGTAATTTCTTCACCCAGTCATTTTTCTTATTCTATAGACAAAAATAAAAGTTATTCTTTCAATGGCATAGCTACCATTATTAGTCCAGCTATAGCACACCTCCATCTATTTAACTACTGCAAGCACAGTTCAAATTTGACAAACTATGTTTATATTCTGTAGTTATTCTGAATCTTCTGGGAACCATGATTGTGAACTTTGGTATGTTTGAATGGTGAAGTGCAATGCTTTATTCAACTCTTGTGTTAGGTGCCTTCAAGTCGGTGTCTAAATCATAGCAACCCTATGTACAACAGATGAAACACTACTGTCAGTGCTTCTCTGCTATTTATAGGGTTTTCAATGGCTGATTGTTTTTTGGGAGTGAGTTGCCAGGTTCTTTTCCCAAGCATACAGCACCTGCTGTTCCCAGGCAGTATCCCATCCAAGGACTAACCAGTCCTGACACTGCTTAGCTTCCGAGATCTGGTGGGATTGGACACCACAGTGGTACAGTTGCAGACGCTTTATTGAACGTTGTTGTTGTTGTTGTTGTTGTTGTTAGGTGCTGTCGAGTTGTATCCAACTCATAGTGACCCTCATGGGGTTTTAAATGGCTGATTTTTTTGGGATTGCCTCCGGAGTGGATTGCTACATCCTTTTCTCATTTTTGCGGTGCTGAGAATTGAACTTGGGACCTCAGAGACTGCAGAGCGGTGTTCTACCAACTGAGCTAAATCCCAGCCCCTCCCAGCTTGCTTTATTGAATAAGTTTCCTTAAAATGGGACATTCTCTTCCGTAAAGCCTATGATAGATCACCTTGCTGAATGAAAAAAATTTATATTAATATAAGATGTTAAAATTCAAGACCATTTATGAAATCGACGTCCAAATATCTCCACTAATTGTCTTTACTGATACATTACCAGTCACAGAAATACCATATCAACTCTGTGTTGGACAGTAGTTAAAGGATGTTTATATTACTTCTTTAACTTTTGACATTTCTAATAATATATTGTCTTATAAATATGTGTGACTACATTCACCCTTGATAATTTAATGGTTTACTTTTACTTAAGGGAGATTTTCTTTCTTTTTTTTTTTTTAAAAGAAGT
>VMDO01006286.1:45000-89261 GCA_007922755.1 Pedetes capensis | reverse complement strand
GGAATGGGGAGAGTGCAAATATCCAAACCACAGTTGATGACATGTACTGACCAAAAGAGATTCCCTATTCATCCCACCAGCAATTTTCAAAATGTGTCCTGTGGGAGCCTTGGGGATATCATTGCATAGAGGGAGAGTAAGAAAGCAGGGCACCTTCGTTTTTACTGGTTGTATATATTGGGAATCCATTAAAGTTTTTACGTGGAAGAGTCTTACTAAAAAAGGAAAAAGTGGAAAATCACTGAACAATAGAGATCTCATTATCAAAGGAAGAAAAACATAGTAGCTCCTTTGGGGAAATGAAGCTTAACTTCTTTTTCACTTAGAAAATGAGTTAGTTTCAAATACACAGAAAAATATAGGTACTCATATAATTGTGGCCTACATTTAACTAATGTTAATATTTTGCCATATGTATTTTACATTTAAAAAGAAAGAGAATATCATTGACTTAGGTGAAGCATCTTTGTACTCTGCCCATATCTTTTCTTCCTCTCTCCCCTCAGGTAACCTTGATTTTGAGGTTGATCACACATTTTGCCATTTAAATGAATGGTGTTTTCTTATACCTATCTGTTTCAGCATGATGCTCCATGTCAGTACTTTTAGGTCTAATTAATTCCTTTTAACTGATCTGTGGCATTCTGACGTGCTAATGGACATTTATTTATTCATTTTCCTCTTGACGGAGATTTGAGATCTTTCCATTTTTTCACTTTTATGCACAGTGCTGTGCTATCCTTTAGTAACTCCTATGTTTAAAAGGCGTTTCTACCTAGGGTCTATGCAGCAGCCCTACTGCTAGCTCACGTAGTGTCTTTGAAAATGAGGCTCCCTTTCCTCCCAACACTACATTTTCCAGAAAATGATTGTGAAGACTATACAAATCTACCAAGACTTTCTAGTAAGGGTACCCTCTAGAGTTGTGCAAAGCAAAACTTGTATAAATCATAAACAGAAGTTCTGTATGTAGTAGACCATGCAGTGTAAAAACTTGCTGGGTGTAAAGAGTTGGGGCAAATTAGTGTGCTCAAGAGGTTAGAGACTAAGCCAAATAAAAGATCTGTGTTTGGTCTTTACATGCAGATTTTCTAGCTAAAGGCAGGGACTGTAGAAATTTTCAGAAATAATGTTGCAATGGGAGAACACAGAATATATAAGGTTTTAGATTTTTTCAGAGTCACAGAAAACCAGTGGCAAGACCACATGATATTGTATCATTTTACTCATTTTCCAGAATAGTGTCCTCAGGCCTCTTACAGGTAGACACACATATCGTACAGGCTTCTCTCAGCCTTCATACACTAACAGAACAGTGTGCTACCAAAGAAGGCCATTTGCCTAAGGAAGGCATATAGGTGAAGCAGTGAGCCTGGTCCTTACACAGGGCCGGATGTTGCACTGAAATACAGTCATCAAAGTTCCTTTCCTCCCTGTGTCGGTCAGCTTGTTATGCTGTGGGGGCTTGCGTGTTGCTGTGATGATGAAAGCTATGCCACAGGTATTTCAGATACCCACAGGGCCACCCATGGTGGACGGGTCTCAGTTGAGGTTCCAGACCAAGACAGACTAGGAAGAAGGACTCTCTAGCCCATTGCTGAAATAATTAACCACTGAAAACCTTGTGAATAGCAGAGAAGTACTGTCAAATATGGTGCTGCACCATGTGTCCCCCAAGTTGGAAGTCATTCAAAAGACAATTGGGGAAGAGTTGCCTCCTCAAAGAAGAGTTGCCCTTAATGATGGGAATGGAGTAAAGCCCTTGGGACCTTCATTTGTAGATGTGCCATGACTCAAAATTAGAAGAAACACAGTGGCTGTAACAATTGGGCTCAGACATAGAAAAAGCTTGTGTGCATATCACAGTGTCAGTGTTTTGTTCTGTTGTACATTGGGTTGATAAGTGTCAGACCTAATTTGGTGGCACCTAATAACAAAGTTCCTTCGGTCCTCACTAGTCAGCCTTGCCTGGGGAGGAAGATATTCCATGGTAGGGAATGTGATGTCTTCTCTATTATTTATGGATGTTTAGTAGGGGACAAATTCTGTCCTGTTTTGGATGGAAATCTTGACATCATTATTTGTTTTGTAAAGTACTTATAATTTAATGATACATAAGGAACTCTAGTAAGAAACTCTAGGTGCCTAAAACTTCTTTCTTCTTGACCCTTTTCCATGTAACAATTAAATCAATGATTTTGGTGAATATTTAAGGGGATGCATTTCAAATTTGCATATAGTGAAATCTGCAGATATTTAAAAGTTCATTAAGACAGAAGTAAAACATGTTTGCTGCTGCTTTTCCTATGGCTTATTCATTTTCATCTAAAATTTTACATTTATACAGATAATCTGTGTGTGGCTTGGATTTTTAATCAAATTCAATGTGTATTCTTTATCTGAAATTATATTCCTTATGTGTTACTCATTCCCTGATATACCTCCATACATTATAAATTCTATAAGAAAAGAGGTCTTCAGCTATACAACCTCTAGGAACCTACCCAAAGAGAGATCATACCACAGGGACACCTGCACTTCCGTGTTTAATGCAGTACTCTTCACAATTGCAAGGGTATGGATTCAGCTCAGATTTCCATCAACAGAGGATTAGATTAAAAATTGTGGTGTATGTATACACAATGAAATATTACTAAACAGTAAATAAAAATGAAGTTGTGTCACTTCCAGCCAAATGGATGGGACTGGAGAGTATCATTTTAAGCAAAATAACCCAGACTCAACAAGAGAAATACCACATGTTCTTGTTCATAGGCAGGAGCTAAATCTACCTCAAAAGAAATACACACACACACACACACCATCATACTGAGCCAAGAATGGGAAATACAAGTGGACCCAATATGGGGGGGAGGGGACTAGTGGGAAGGAGTGGATGATGGAGGAGAGAGGGAGGGAAACAACATAGAGAGGTAAAGAGAGAGAAAAAACGCAAAATACAGGATGCAACTCTGAAAATACATTTAAAAAAAGAAGAAAAAAGACAGAAAAAAATTAGACTATAACCCATGACTGTGTAGGTCTGTCATTACAGGCTAATTAATATTCTTCCTTTTCCTTTCTTTTTTTGTTTTTTGGCTTTTTTTGTTTATTTCCTTCTGTAATATGTTGAAGGAGATGGAAGTGTAAGCAATGCTGATTTGATAGTTGCACTATGGATATATCAACTGACTTATTACTCCATACCCCATTAACATGTATAAATAAGATATTCATAAAAGATGTCTGTAGCAGTACCACTGTGGTGTTCGATCACGTCGGAACTCAGAAGCTAAGCAGGGTTAGGCCTGGTTAGTGCTTGGATGGGAGACCATCAAGGAATACCAGGTGCTGTAGGCTTGGGAGAAGGACATGGCAGTCTACTATGCCCTCCCCACACACACATAAAAAAAATGCAATTGGCCATTGAAAACTATGAATAGCAGGACAACACTGACAACAGTGCTGGGCAGGGCACAGTGTCGGGTAGTGTTCCATTTATTGTACATAGAGTTGCTCTGACTAGGACCTGACTCTATGGCACCTAACAACAACAATAAAACTATTTGAAGGGATCTTGCTACCTATTCATTTCTGGCACCATGGGACATGATATATTTTCTGGCACATAATAGGAATTTACTACATTTTTATTGATTTAATGAAAGTAGTAGGAATATCTGAAAGGCAATAAGCAACATGATCAAATTCTTGGTTTAGAAATGAAATTTGGAAGGATTCAAAACTAGCAGCTTGGCAGATCTTGGTGAATATGTTTCGTGGAAGCAAACCTGAGTTATAGTTGTTTAATAATTTGCCTAAATTAAGATGTGATAGCATGGCTCTTAGTTTATGTCTGGAATATTATCTTCCATCCTGGGCCTCACTGAGCACTAATGTTAATATTCACATTCTAAATCATGCCCTGAAGACAGGGACTAGGATCTCATCTGATCTCATACAGAGGACTAGTTGGCTAATTTTTGTTAAAATTATTTAAGAACTAACAGGGAGAAGACGAAAAACACTCATTTTGTGAGCTTTACAGGGCAGAACTCAGGCCAGTGGGGGCCCATTATATGATGGCAGGCTTCAATTCAACAGAAGACAAAGCTTTCTAACAATTAGAGGAGTTAAGTAAGGGAATGAGTGTCCTCAGGAGATCATTAGATACCTGTCAATAGATGGCGTGGAAGCAGATGCCAGATACCCATCTGTCAAAGATGCTGTTAGAGGATGTCTGGCCCATGGGGGAGGGTCATTCCACAAGTGTGTGCAATCATCTAACATTTATTAAGTACCCACAATGAGCTTGCTTCTGTGGGGGACACGGAAATATAGAAGGCACAGCTGCTGTCTGGATGCTATCACATCCAGATTCTAATTTCTGTGAACCTCAGGGAGTTTAAGGATTATATTCAAGGTTCTGCTGAGAATGTCACACATTCCATATTATAGCAATCTGAAGGAATGAGGTCTCACAACACTGCCAGCTGTCCAATAAAACTTAACCTTATGTCCAGCAGGAAGAAGATGATTGAGGGTACAACATAGCTATGTTCTAATTTGTCTGCCAATCTATGCTCTGGATTGGTTTTTGTGACAAGAGAGATCATAGCCTGTAAAAACTTGGTTCCTTTCTTTGGTTCACTTTTCTTCTGGTCTTGCAAGTTAATATGGTTTCTGAGCTCAAGGTGATGTGTGCTAGCTTTATTTAGTGAAACTCTGTCAAGGTAAATATTTTTGCATTAGAATTGAACCTCTGTAATTCCCAATGATGACAGAAGCATGAATTATAAAGGAGAGACTTTATGGAATTAGAAGTAAGCACACTTAATTCTTTAAAGTCAAGCCTGCCCAATCAATCATAAATTGTTTGAGTTGGAGACCTACTTCAGTGCAGTAGAGAACATTAATAAACATCTGGATGGGACAGTTTGGGAGGGTATATCTGGATATCACATTATGAACCTAACAGTTTGGTCTAAATTCTGTAGTAGATGTCAAAGGACATGACCTTGACTGTTGCATGGACAAGGCCATTCTTTCTTTCACATGCCCCAGTAACAAGTGTGTTAGGATCCCACTTATGCATTTAACATCACCCTCTGCTCACTGATTCAAGTAAAATCAATATCCTAAAAGACCAGTGTGGTCCTTAGGCTACTTAACATAATACTGGGAGCACTTTGAGTAGACTCCAGCCCTAGATATTTAATCTTTACTTTAATTGCTATATTAATAAAAGTACAAGTCTTTACGAGTATACCTTTACTGTGTAGTCTGAGGACAAGTTATTTCCTCTCTTGGCGTACATTTGTATGTGTCCACTTTTCATTCATTGATACTGAACTTAACCCATTTGAAGTTTATTCTCTTCAAATACAGTTCAGATTATTCTGTTCTGAGGAAGGAATATAGTACTCAAGGTGCCTTTGCTGGAGATGATGTTCCCAAGACACTGTTTTGCAGTTACTGAGGATGAACAGCCAGCAAGGCCCAAAGTGTCAACTTAGTGTGTATGGCATGCAAGTATTTTAGCAGAATATTAGCTGGAAAAGCAATAAATTTGGCAAATTAAAGATATTAAAATGGAAATTTGCACTGTCTGACTGGGGAGAAAATATAACTTACTTTGCTGCTTTTTATTTTTTGTTTTCTGTTCTATGTAAAGCAAAGATTTGGAACATTGCTGCTTAATATGGGCTGCAAAGTGGAATCACCTGGGGAGACGTAAAAACTTCTGACACCGGAGTTCCATCCTCAGCAGTGTTAATTTATATGTCTGAGGTGCTGCCTGGGCATTGGGGATATTACGAGTTCCTCAGGGGATTCTAATGTGCAGATAATGCTCAGAATCACTGATCTAAGGACTTTGATATTCTAATATTAAAAAGAAACCTAAAACTTACATGTTATATTTGTGAAGGATCATTGGCAGCATGGAATGTAGACTGCTTGTGAATCTGAAAGTTGAAAAGTCTCAGTTTCTCAGAGTACTTCAACCTAGTGTTTTCATTTCTGTTAAACCATTGTGAAATTAGAGATAACTTTCTTGAGAAAACTTTACATATATATATAAAAAACTGGTATAATCTATCCAGATTATTTTTGAATTGTTTGAGAATGCATTCCTGTTGCGCTTGTACATGAAGACCAACTTGTATGTAATTAAAATTCTTCCCTTTTGTTTTCTCCTCTTCCTACCAGAAGTGATACACACACACACCACACACACACACACACACACACACACACACACACACACATACACATATATATGAAAAATACATTAAAAACAGATTCAGAAAATCCAGTACTCCATATGTAAAAATATATTTCTCCTTCCATACCTCTTCATTCTTTTACTTCTTCCAATTAAGACTTTAGACCATTTTTACTTGGACATTGTATTGCAGAAGAGAAGTCTGTAGGAAGATTGTTATTTGTTTCTTTGTAGGTGAACAAGCATCTTTAATGCTTATATTTATTTGTCCATGAAATACATAAAGATGAATCCCATCTTTTCATTGAAGTCAAGCCAATAGTTTGAGGTTTTCCATAAGCACAGGAAAAATTCATGCAATTTCATCTTTAATAATAAGATCTGACTCAATTCCATCATGACCTCCAGTAGAGTCTAATTTTACATATAAGATGTTAGGTCTTCTGAATGTAAGGGAGGAAAAGCAATGAATTTTGCAAATTAACAATATTAAAATGGAAATAAAATATTCTTCATGCCTTTCATTTTCCCTTATATTTAAATGTTTTTACATTTTTGTGGGATTTGGACAGGTTTCCAACCACATCTTCTAGTATCCTAATTTGATTTTCAGCTATGTCCAATTTCTTGACCTCTCTCACCATGGTGATTTTTGATCTAGCAGTTTATTTTCTCTATGAGTTCTTTCTTGATCTTATGACTACTTACTTTAGTATCATAAATACAATAAATGCTCATGTATTTTTGACATGAAAGGACAACAAATTTCTAAACATGCATACTTTCAATAAGTCTCTTTTATAGTAAAGCACTTTCTGTAACTTGTAGGAGTAGTTCACTTCTTATAAGAATCAGTGCCTTATCAATTGTCTGATTTTCTATTCCTCTGAGAAGAATCCAGACTGAGGGCTTCCTGCTGGTGGTGCCCACTGTCCACAGCGACATTCTCCATTACAGTCCACGCTGCTTTATCTGTTTTTCTTTCACTCTGTGACCACCTGCACTCTCTCAGCAGACAAATCAGAAACCTTACTTTTTTTGACAAATGGAACAAATTCTTTATGCTTCCATATTGAGTATAGGATTTACTCACCATATATTTTAAAATGGGACGGGTTTAGCTTAGTTGGCAGAGTGTTGCTCTGAGCTCTCTGAGGCCCTGGGTTTGATCTCTAGCACCAAGAAAATGTGAAAAGAGCATGGCAATCCACTCTCAAAGCAATCCCAAAACAATCAACCATTGAAAACGTTATGAATGGCAGAGAAACACTGACATAGTGCTGTGCATGGCACTGTGTCAGGGATTGCTTCTCTTTCTTTTACATAGAGTCGCTATGAGTCGGACCCAGCTTGATGACACCTAACTTGATGACACACTATTTAAAAATATTCCATAGGAGCATGGAAATTGAAAGAATTAGATGCTTGTGCTCACACTAACAACTCATCTAAAATCATAATAGATCTTTGGAGGATATTTTTGCTCTCAGATCCTGTTTATTTCCTTACGACATAATTCTAAAGAGAAAATTATTTAGTCAAAGACTATGGAATTTAAAAGCTTTAAGTTGGTTGTTGTTGTTGTTGTTAGATACTGTCAAGTCGGTATCCGACTCATAGCGCCCCTCAGGGTTTTCGATGGCTGACTGTTTCGGGGTAGCCTTGGGAGTGGATTGCCAGGCCCTTCTCCCATTTTTGTGGTGCTTGGAATTGAACTAGGGACCTCAGATACTGCAGCGCAGCACTCTACCAACTGAGCTAAATCTCACCACTTAAGCTGGTTAGTTTCTAGAAATTAGTTTTCTTTCTTAATACTTGTTAGAATATCCATTTTGGAACATTTTAATCAATGACGAGCATTCTATGTAAAAAATACATACATACAACACACACTTGGCTAATTTTCATGTGATATATACATTTACATATATTTTTCATAGTTTTTATTTATACTTAATTACAGAGAAGCTAAAATATTTTGTTTACTAGTTATTCAAATTTTTTCTGTGAGGTGTCTGTTCATGTCCTCTGACCATTACATTATGGGGTTCTTCATTTAATATGCAGCAGCCATTATGATAAATAAATTTCATTTCTTCTGGAACCCCTCAGGAAGTTATTTGAAGACAATGATGATTTTAATATATGGAACAGTCTTCAATTTTATTCATATTTTTAAACATTAAATCCATTTATTAGGATCATGAATGTAGTTTTTATCCCACATTTTAAATCTTAAGACTTTAAGATGTCATGATAAAATGGCATCCTATGACATCATGTAAATGACATCATCAAAAGAGCATGGAGAAAAGGAGAAAGGATCTGAGCTTCTCTAGGCTGTGAGATATTCCGATTTTTTTTTTTATCTTTTGAGATAGAATCTTACTCTGTAGCCAAGGCTGTCCTGGAACTTGCTACGTAGACCAGTCTGGCCTCGAACTTGTGGAGATCTTCCTGCCTCAGCTTCCCAAGTGCTGGGATCACAGGCATGTGGCACCATGTTCAGCTTTGTGACACTCTTAATAAAGGAAAAATTTAAAATTTAGAGCTTTTCCTTTTCTTTTATTTTCTCTTTCTTTCTTTCTCTCTCTCTTTCTTTTCTTTTCTTTTCTTTTCTTTTCTTTTCTTTTTTTTGACAGAGTCTCACTATGTAGCCCAGGCTGGCCTCAAAATTGCAATCCTCCTCCCTCCACCACCCAAGTGCTGGGATTACAGGATTATAGGCATGTGCCACAACACCCAGTGAACTTTCCTATTCTGTTCATGCTAAGTAAACACTTTGTATTGTTCCACTGTCATTTCATTTGCCTTTAGCATTAGCAAATGAAGTGACATTTCCCGCAGCTGCCAACTACTGCAGAGATACATACATTATGAGTACTAGTTGTAAATTTAGTGATGAAGATAAAGGGAAACACGATACTTGATCCATCCTAATTAACACCAAAGTTGTTTTTTTATTACTCTTTAAATCTGTGCCAAATTTTACTTTAATCTCACAGATATATCCCAAATAGAGGGTAAACATAAACATATTTTAATTCTCTTTCTCTGGCTGTGTGTGATTTATGTCCTGTGCAGGTGAAAATATGCTCCTATGGTTTTGCAATGGTGATAAATGGAAAAAGTAATATGAGAAGCCAAGATCTGGAGCAAGAAAGATTATGAAAATTAAAGTTCCTATTAGTAGGCAGGCCTGCAGCCATAGCCCTGTGGCATCCGATCCCATCAGATCTCGGAAGCTAAGCAGGGTCGGGTCTGGTTAGTACCTGGATGGGAGACTGCCTGGGAACACCAGAAGCTGTAGGCTTGGGAGAAGGACCCGGCAACCCCCTCCCAAAAATCAATCTGCCATTGAAAACCCTATGAACAGCAGAAAAGCACTGACAATAGTGTTTCCCCTGTTGTACAGAGGGTCGCTATGAGTCGGATACTGACTTCACGGCACCTAACAACAACAACAACATTAATAGGCAGAATTGTTTTAGTTGCCACTGAACTTTTTAGTCAATCAAGATATTTCAGTACAAAAGACATAAAAGTTTTTAGTTCTCTGCAAATGACAATTTTCCAAACCTTAATTTTATTTCCCTCACTTATTTTTATGACAATCCCTCTATTTCCTTGATATACCCTTTCTTTTTCCTCATTTACCTTTTTGCATTCACTGCTATTCTTATATCTTTAATGCTCTTTCTACTTCAAAATGGGCAAACTATAAGGCTTGAAGCTCAATTCAGCATGGCTTGGAATAGCTTTGTATAAATAAGAGAATTGTGTTATATGCTATTCAATCTTCAGGAATAAAAATGATTCTCACTTTAGTGAAAAGAAGCATCACCATGTTTTAAAATTATAGGCTTTTAGAGCTGGAAGGAAGCATGGAAATCATCAAGTCCATCTTTCTTGTTTTATGGATTAAAAGTGATCACACAATCATTCTGTCAAAGGTAAACTGCTCTGTACTCATGGGGCTGCTTCATACATCCTGCCTACAATATTTCCTCAGATTAAGTTTACCCAGAGTTAGACTAAAGCACAGTAGTTTGAGGTCAGACACATATAGGTTTAACCTAATGCCCTGTCTTTTGGCCCCTAGATCATGGGCAAGTTATTTCACCCCGCCAAATTTCAGTTTTCTCCCATGCAAAATAAAACTAACCACATCTATGATTATAAGGATTGAATCATGTGACATTTGCGGAATATTTAGTTCAGTCTCTGGTACAAAATGAGTGTCCAAGAAGTGGAACTTTCTTTTACTGAGTTCTTTTACTTGTCTGTTTCCCTTTCTAGACCATGAGCACTCAGAGCCACTTCATCTCCGTCATCTCTGTATGCCCAATGTCTTGGCCCTTATGTGACTCGGTGGCAGCTCTAAGCTTCCAGTTGCTCCAGGAATCAGTTTTGTCTCTTGGTCTTCCTTTGTGACCTCTCAGTTACTCTGCAAACATCTATGTTTAGGCTGCCACTATTGTTCTCTGAATTCATGTTCTCACTTTTCTACATTACAGAAGCCTAGGTTAGTCTGATAAACATAAATCATGTCATAAATACTCTTCCTTCAATTCCTCAAAGGCTATCCATATAACCCAGAGTAATGGGAAAACCTCTTAAATAACTGAGAAGTTCCTATACAGTTCCCTTGTTATTCAAACTCTTAGACCTTATCTCCTATTGGCCTCTCTCCCTCATTGCACTCCAGCTACACTTGTTCTTCCTGAATAGTTCGAATATATGACTGCATTGAGTATTAGACATAGTTACAAAGAACAGTGGTTTTTAGCTTGTCTACGTAAAGTTTGCCTGTAGCCATACCACTATGGAGGCCAACCTCCTCAGATCTCAAGAACTACGCAGGGTTGGGCCTGGTTAGTACTTGGATGGGAGACCACCTGGGAACACCAGGTGCTGTAGGTCCCGGAGAAGGACCTGGCAACCCACTCTCAAAAAACCATCACCCACTGAAAACCCTATGAATTGCAGAGAAACACTGACAATAGTGTTTCCTCTGTTGTACATAGGGTCTCCGTGAGTCAGATACAAACTTGATGACATCTAACAACAACAAAATATAGTTTATGCACTGGAAGTTAACTCCTGTAAACCATCATATTTTTAATGGGTATTTTAGGTGCTATCTACTTGTTTCATAGAGGAGCAGTGGGGATTTAAAACAAACATGTATAGCTGGACAGATTAGTAAGGGAAGTGAAAAACTAGTGAAATCTTTCTCTCTTCTCCTCCTCCTGCCACTGCCGCTGTCTCTTCTGCTGCCTCCTCCTCCTCCTCCTCCTCCTCCTCTGCCTCCTTCTTCTTCTTCTTCAACAAATTTATGTTGGCCTGGAAAACCAATCAGTATACTCACAAAGGAGGTAGGTGTGTGCTTGCTCTGGGTTCTGAGGATACTATCAAGACTAGGACCTTTCCTTCCTGGATTTTACTATCTCTAGCCAACATGTTCTCTACTTCTACTTTATTGTGGGGGTTCTCTCATTGTTATAAAGCACTTTTGGATTGAATTTCTGGCTGTTCATCTTGCTAGGATTTTAGCTTGCTAGCTCATCCCAGGTAAGGCACAGTGACTCTCTAGCCTCTACCTAGATCCTTCTTAAGCAGCTCTACCTGAATATAGCTAAAGCCCAGTGTGGCTGGCTTGGAGAATGGATTTGGATAGTAAGCAAAAACACTAGTGTAATGTAATTCCTGTGATTGAACATTACGTTCACTGCTGAGTCACCCATCCATCATGGTAAAAATGAGAATACTGTGGGTTGCATAATTTTCTTTATCCCATAAAAGGATGCATACCAGTTCTCCAATATATTGGGGGAAATAACAATATAATATCCTGATATTGAGATAAATATCATGTGGCTGTCCATGGATTTATCAGTAATTTACCATGTAAATAGAAATATAAATTACTATGTAATGTGATTTCACTTGGTCTATATTGAAATTTTTTTATGAAATATTAGGCTTCTTAGTAAGAAAATGGAGAATCTTAAAAGCAATTGTAGTTTGCTTAAAAGCTAGTCAGAGTATTTTATCTTTGAGATTCAATAGAAACGTGTACCCTATTTGGTGGAGGGAAATTGTGGACTGGAGTTGACTATGTTTTGAAATTTAATTTGTATAAGAATAACTGAATGCAAACAATGTAGAGTCATGTTTTTTTTGTGCATATGGTGATAATTTTGATGGTCTTAGGGCACCACTGTGATGCAATGGAAAGAAGCTTACATTTAAACCAAGAATCCTGGGTTTTGTTTCTGCAAAAACATGTGGCAAGTTGCTTGAGGTACTTTTTCATCACCTGAGAAGTGGGGGCTCACAATATCTGTTTGTATTCTGTATGATATTTTCACTTTCGGCTATTTTGCATAAAGAAGCCATAGTATTTCAGTATACTGAGATCTCTTCTGGACCCATAATTCAAATGGAAATCATTCCTTTGTGATGAGACTGACTTTGATGGCTAGTATTGCTGCTGTAATTTGAAGTTCATGAACAAAAGGGATAATACCTTGAGTCCAGCCAGGCAGTTGAGCAATGCCTTCTGGACAATATTATCATAGCTAACCATGGTCCATAGTTTTGTTTGTTCAGAAACTAATATGTTCTCAGTGTTCTTAAAGTATTTCATTTCTCATGGAGTAGATTCATGTCTAGCAACTTGCAGGACACTAATATATGAAATAAAATGTCAGTTTATTAATTAATGATTTGAAATACAACTGCCAAGAGCATAGACTGTGAATGTCTTTATGATGACATAGTCTCTTTCTAGAAAAAAGTCAATGTGTGCAATAGAAAGAAAGTGTAAAATGTGGCTAGGTGGTCTTGGCAGGGCAAGGACCAAAAGCACTGTAATCTCATAGTCTGCTGTACCTGGCTCTGTTAGAATGGTTGTTCCTGCTGGGGGACCCAGGATAGTTCACAGATTGCCCAGGGTGTCAAGTCCATGGATGTGCTGAACACACATTAATAAACTGCCCAACTTCCTGTTTTGTTGGCTGAACTTTACATTTTTCTTGCTATATCCTGTTTTAGGAATAGCCACACCTCCATTTCAGCTCTCATCAGCCCTGTTCTGTACTGGGAAAAGTGAGCTGCTCAGGAGGATCCTTCAGTTGTCTGCTGTGCTTGCCAATTTTTACCCAGGAGATGCTTCCCTAATGCACTGAGCTCTGGTTGCCTTCCCCCTGCCCCAACCTGCTGTGTTCTGCCCACAGCATCCTGCACAATTCTCTCTACTGTATGTTTTGGCAGGAACTGAGAATTCTCTCCGGATCTGCATTCTCATGGCATGGGATAACTTCAAGCCTAAATGCTGGGGGAGGGTACAGGGAAATTAGAAGGAAGGGTATGAAGGGAAACCTGGAGGGACTGGTTCCTCCCAAAGCCACATCATTTGCCTTTGCTTTGTCCTTGCTGGGCTAAACCCTGGAGGGTGGGTGTTTGGTATTTAGTAACACTCACAGTAGTCTGGGGTTCTCTTTTTGCAGACCTTGGATATTTTCCCCCCCTAAGGGAAAACTGGATTCTCTAGAGGAAAATGAATTATCTATTTGGCTAATTAGCTAGGACATAAAAAAATTCTCAGGAGGATCATCCCATCTGAGGATTGTGCTAATGTATGCTTGTTTTTGCAGATTCTATCTCTGCTCATTTTGTAGCCTGCCCATCCTATAGCTTATGCCTCATAAAAAAGACAAAATTATCAAGTAGGCAAAACCTCTTTTTCTTTCCTGAACTTTTCTGCTTTCCTTCTGATATTCATGGATGACCTCAGGTACTCAGACTTTGTGTCTCCCATCTCTACCCTCTAACCATGTTGGGAGACAAAGTGGGTCCATCCCGCACACCCCCAATAAGAATAACTTTTCCAGTGCACTCTTTGCAGGTATCACAATTGGTAGTCCATGAATAAATCAATAGCTTGAAGTATTGAAAAGTTAACATGGTTTTGTACCTTCTCCTTTTCTAGTGGACATTATCCCACATTTCCTTGAGTAATCCATTCTCTCTCCATTTCAGTTGCATGATTTTGTTAAGAATGGCTTCACCCTTAGCTTCAAAGGGCAACCTTTTTGATTAGCTACAGTCAGGAAAGAGAATCAAAGAATCTCATTCTTGAGACTCTGATGGGAGCCTGGAAAGGGATGTAGCCCATTCAGAGAGTGAGAAGATGTTTGTTGAGGCTTCTGCAAAGACACTTGACCTTTCTTCCAAGAGAGCTGTTAAAGATGTCCTTGGTCTTTGCCATGGGGTATGAAAGAGTGAAGTCTGAAAGTCGGACAGCTGTATTTATCCACAAGGGGAGAGCCCAGAGCTCTGGAGGCCAATGAGGGAATCTTGAAAGGGAAGCAGATATTATGGAAGTCAGAACAGAGAGATGGTGAGAAACTGGATCTATGGCATGGTTCTCGGGTTACTGGATCAAACCTTACCTAACCAGTATGTGTCTATATGTTTAATTACCTAGGCCTATCAGTCTTCTTTATTGTCTAGGCCTTCAGCTTTAGTGGTCTCAAAGAAGAGTTCTCAAGGACACTCTGCTATAATTTTAAGAGATTTTGTGGACTATAGCAAAGTCATAACTTTTGAGTATATCCTTAATGATGGAATTATATGATGACAGATTTTATAGCATTCCTCACCTCATACTATGAAGGACACATGTAAAGTCATCCCTGACCCCAAAGAATGAATCCAATCAAGCACACCTCCAATACACCCTATATACAAGTACTTGTATACACCTGGACTCTATTAATCTCTGATATTGAGAGGGTCATAAACCTTTTGGTGTCTTTATATCTGAACCTATCCTAGATGAACAGTTATGTAACATCCTTATTGTCCACAATCAGGCTGCTAGCAATAGTATGGAATAGAAAAGATTATCATAGATTTTGGAGAAAGGATTCTGATTATTATTTATTGTGTTGTTTCTTCTCTTTCATAGGGTGGGTTTCCCATTTGTATAAAGGGAACTATTCAATGAAATATAACACTTTTTCATAATTACCAGACTATAGAATCAAATCAATGGATGAATGAATCAATAAAATGCTATCGGTATTCACATATTTTTGTATATATACACAATGGAATACTATTCTACCTTAAAAAAAAGAAGGAGACACTATCATTGGTAACATGGTTGAATCTAGAAGTCAGTATATTAAGGGATATAAGCCAGGCATAGAAACGCATGTACCACATGATGTTAGTTAAGTGTGAAATCTAAAAATTTTTCCTAAGGAAGAAGAAATTCTGCTTCCAGACTACCTGTGGACTTGAGCTGCAATATCAACTCTTCTCTGGATCACTAGTTTCCTCTGCAGGTTTTAGAAATCCTGGTCCCCACAATCATATGAGTTAACTCCTTGAAATAAATCAATCTCTCTTTCTTTCTCCCCCTCCCTCCCTCTCCCTCTGTACACACACACAAACACACACACACACACACACACACACACACACACACACACGCGCTCACTCGCCTTATTGATCTGTTTCTCTGGAGAACTCTGTCCAATAAAGGTGGCAAAAGTATGAATTGGTTAGGTATAAGTCAAACAGCTGTTGCAGTGGTTCATCAGAAATAGGGTCAAGTGAGATGTCTTAGAATATGACACTGTCATAGTTAATTTGCATGAAGTCTGTTTCTTTTCTCTTTCTTTCTTTCTTTGTTTCTCTCTCTCTCTCTCTCTCTCTCTCTCTCTCTTTCTATCTATCTTTCTTTCTTTCTTGACAGAGTCTTGCTGTGTAGCCCAGGCTGGCCTTAAATATACAATCCTTCTTCCTTTGCCTCCGTAGTCCTGGGATTACAAGTTTATATTAATTTGTACATATAATAAAGTTGTGTTAGTCAAATTTCATCATTGCAACAAAATACCTGAAGAAAACAACTTAAGAGGGAGGCATTTATTTTTTCTTACAGTCTCAGAGCTTTCAGTCCATGGTTGGCTGGCTCCTTTGCCCTTAGTCCGATAGTGAAACAGAAACACAATGGTGGAAGAGCATGGCACAGGAAAGCTGCTCACCTCATGACAGCCAGTAAACAGATAATGACAGGAAGGGGCCAGGAATAAGGTATACCCTTCAAAGGCATGCCCTCAGTGAACTACTTCCTTCAGCCAGGCCGTAGATCTTAATAGCACATTCAGCTATGACCTCATCAGTGCATCAATCTATTGTGAGGTTAGCACCCTTGTGACCCAGTCACCTCTCAGTCATTCTACCAGCTGGGATCAAGTCTTCAACAATAAACTTTTTTGGGGATCATTTCATATGGAAATCACAAAAATATTATTTATAGATTTTTATTAAATTACTATAATTTGTTGTGGGGCTTGGGTTTAGCTCAGTTGGTAGAGCACTGCTCTGTACTCTCTGAGGCCCTAGGTTTGATCTCCAGCACCATAAAAATGCGAGAAGGACCTGGCAACACACTCTCAAAACAATCCCAAAACAATCAGCCACTGAAAATCCCATGAATATCAGAGAAGCACTGACATAGTGCTGGGCATGGTATGGTGTCAGGGAGTGTTTCATTCTGTTGTACATAGGGTTGCTATGAGTTGGACCTGACTTGATAGCACCTAACAAAAACAGCGTGACATAATTTGTTGTAGTAATTCATTTCCATTGCTATAACAAAATACTTGAGGCTAGGTAAGTTTATAGGTCTGTGGCTGTGCCACTGTGGCTTCTAATCCAGTCAGATGTTGGAAACTAAGCAGGGTTGGGCCTGGTTAGTACTTGGATGGTGTGGGGCACACGCTTCCCGGTCTGGCCCAGATGCTCTGTTGGGTGGTGGTACACGCACACAGATACTAAACACAATTCACTTGGGAACCTTGGGTGAGGGGTGCGGATTCCTGCAGCCCTCGGGATGCTGGCAGAGATGGGAGAAAGGAAAAGCCTCAGGTGCTTTTACTTTCCGGGGCAAACACCCATGTCGGTGGTCTCGGTGGTCATGAGGAGACAGTTCTTGCTTTGTCAGTGATCAGAGGGAGAGCAGATTCTTTCCTTGTTGATGGTTGTGGAACATTCTTTCCTCACTGAAGGTCTGGATGGGAGAGCAGGAAAGCTGTTTTCTCATCGGTGGTCTGGGCCAGAACAGGGCCTTTCCTTTTTGGTGGTCAAAGATCCGGGCCAAAAGGAAAAGGTCTTGCTTAGCCGATGGTCCGGGCAAGAAAGGGTCGAGTTGCCACAGTGCAGCTCTTTATATAGCTTGCCCACAGAATGGCCTGAGCCAATCAGCTTTGAGTTCAATTATCCAATTAGGTTTGGGGGATTTGTGAAGGGTTTTGTACAAACATCTAACCAAGTTACTTTCATTTTTCCTAGATTTCTAATTTACAAACCAGATCTTCAAAAGCTGTTTTTCCAGTTTTGGGGGTTTTGCCAATTTCCTCCCAATTTCTCCCTACAGATCGGAGATCGCCTGGGAACACCAGGTGCTGTAGCCTTGGGAGAAGGACCCAGCAACGCACTCCTCAAAAAGTAATCAGTCATTGTGAAAACCCTATGAATAGCAGATAAGCACTAACAATAGTGCTTCATCGGTTGTACTAAGGCTTGCTATGAGTTGGACACCAACTCGACAGTACCTAATAACAACAATGACAGCAAGGTCACTTTATAGATAAAAGAGGTTTATTTAGCTCATGGTTCTGGAGGTTTGAGTGCATGACACTGGAATCCATTCAGTTCCAGTGAAGGCCTCATGGTGGAAGGCACTACTATCCTGGAAGCAAATGTGGAAGGACGTGAGCACATCATCAGACAGGAAGTCAACTACTAGAAACTGACTGAGTTCCACAAGGACCTTATCAATCCCTTCCCAAATTATTGCCCCCAATGACCTAGGGACCTCCCACTAGGCCCTGGCTCTTACAAGTTCTCAATGCTACCATACTGAGGACTCAGCCTCCAATACATGAATGCTTATGCAATGAAGCACATCCAAACTACAGCACATGTAATGTCATATTATATTATTAGAGCATTGGAGCATACATGTTATATATTATAACTTGTGTTACCTCTGCTATATAAGATATTTTATAATATGATACTCTATAGAAGAACTGGGATCTCACATGAGGAACAACATGGCCCAGTGTTTCTGAATATGTCATATATAGGCTTATATTTTCTTTTAAATTTCTGCAAAAACATAAAATGTTCAGTAGACTATGCTTATAATTGACTGAGAACCACACAGCAGGCTCATTAGATGCTTGATATATATATTACATAAGTATATAAATGATAGATTAGTCGGCTTCACATTAGTATATTGAAATATGTAAGGCAATTAATTTATAAAGAGAAAAGGTTTATTTTGGCTCATGGTTCTGAAATTTCCAGTCCAAGATTAGGTGGCCCATTTGCTTTGGGACTCTGGCACTGATTGCACATCATGCTGAGAGAGTATAAATCACCCATCACAAAAGTCAGGAGTCAAATAGAAAGGGACTAGGGTCCTACACTCCCATTCTAGGTCCCACCCCCAGTAACCTAAGGACCTCCTGCTAGGCTCCACTTTCCCAAGGGTTCACAGCATCTTCCAATACCACTACCCTTGGTGCCGAGCCTTCACGCATGTGTCTTTGGGAGACAACTAAACTCAATGAGATGGTGAGAATAAATTCTGGTTAGGCAGGAAGCTCCAGGGGTCCTTGGAGTAATGAGAGCTGACAGTGAAATTTCCTTGGCCCATTGCATGCTGATTTTTTGGGGGAAGGGGAAGGGGAAGATCAGACCTATTTTGTAGTTTTTAGATCCTGAAGGTACATTATTCAGCCTCTGTCCAACCTCTGTATTCATAGTAAATATTCTCTATGTAATTGTTTTCCAAAAGCCCCAAAGCTTATTAGTGTTGAGGAAGGTAGGTGGAACTCACACTCTGTCATTCTTAGTATGAGATTTTTGGATAAGTAAGTTAACCTCTTTAAGGTTGGATTTTCTCACTTTAAAAGTGTGCATGATTAGAAATAGAATGGAAATTTGTGGTTGCTAGTGGCTGGGAAGACAAGAGGGTGAAGAGTACTTAATGCATATGAGATTAATTTTGAGGATGGCGAGAACATTTTGTAACTAGATAGTTTTGGTTGCACAGCATTGTGAATGCACTAAATGCTTGTTTTATTTAAAATGGTCAATTTTATATTATGTGAATCTCATCTCAATAGAAAAATTGGGAATGACAATAGTACATATCTCATAGTGTTACTATGAATCTTAACAATATTAAGGATTTAGCACATAACTAATAGTACGTGGTAACCAACCAATGAATGTTAGTCTCCTCTTCTTCCTTTCTTTTCTCCCCCTTCTTCTCTATCAACATTTTTGTCAACATCATTGTAGCTTCTCTTAAGCCAATTCCTTCTCAGATACAAATGCCAACCTGCATCCATTATTCCTGGAAGTGGAATGCTGGGAAATAAGTCTGGAAGTTTAGTGTATCTCAATAGTCTGTATGACTGTTGTGCTGACTTGGTCCAGAATGTGTATGGTAGGCAGGGAGGAGCCCTTGCAGATGTTTCAGGTAGAAAGAAAAGAGAATTGAACTGTACTTTGAAATGGCCCAGGAGCCATGTGTCTGGTGGTTTGAAGGGGAAAAGAATGAAAGAGAGGGATATGGTTAGCCAGTTACTCTCAATGGGGTCCTTAGATTTCACTTTCTTATTTCCTCCTCAATCACCTTGGATTTGGCTGGCTACATAGCAAACACTTAATAAATACTTGTAGATTAGTTATTTTACACTTGTTTAATGCCTTCCTTTGAAGTACTTCCAGTTGAGATTACTTATACAAATCACATAATGTAAGATAAAATACCCTATATATCTGTCAGTTTTCTCTAAGACTGTTTTCTAAGTATTATATGCGCTTGGTTCACAGATTGGGCGTTCAGTTGCTGGAAAAATAGAAATCACCCCATTAGTCATGCCTCTGCAAATTTCACATTTTATATTCCAAGTTTTGTGGTGGGTGATATTTAAAGCTTTATTTATTTATTTTTTACCGGCTATTGTATCAGTACAACAGTTTATTGCTTGTGGACATTTTGTGATCTCAGATCTAAGGAAAATGATGATGTTCCATTTGTTATCACTTTGAGGGAAGCACAAAAAGACCTAAAGTGAGAAATACAGCTTAATTAGCACATCGATGATTTATATTACCCAGTGTGAAATCTCCACTGGTACTAAAGGAAGGATCAAAACCAAATGCATCTCTTGGATTTTTCCATTTTGCTTATGGTCTTACTCAGAATTCACAACCTTATTTCCATGTCTCTAATCTGCAAACCCCACAATGTAACATCATTGTCTCAAAGTCATCACATTTCACCATATCATGCAAAGAAGCACAGCTGTGTATTGATAAATCTCTGAGGAAAAATGTCCTTTGTACTATTTTATGTGCAAGTTTATACTTTGATTTATGCCATACAAAAGCTTTCCCCCCTCTTGGTCCACCACAATTTCCTTTTATTTTCTTCTTTTTAAACTTTTTTTATTGCTATTTAATTAGCATACAGAATAATGATTTTCACTATGGGATTATCATGCAGTTGAATCTTACATTTTACACTTGTTCTCTTTCTTATTATCCCCCGATTTTGCTCCCTGCACAAGTGCCCTCCCCCCTCTTGTGATTTCCAGTCTTGCATATAAATAAAAGTAGATATACATTTTTAAATTTTAGGATAAATCAAGCTTCCACATAAAAGTGAGAACTTGCAACACTTGTTTTTCTATGGTTGCCTTATTTCACTACTTTGTAAACATCATAGAGTTTTAGGACTTGAAGAGACTACTGCAATTTTCTAATTGTTCCTTAACTATATATTGATAGAAAAATCCTAATAAAAACCACTTAGAAAGCTTTTTACAGTGATTTATATTTTATCTAATGCACTACATGTATTATAAAAAATGTATAGACATCTCTGCATTATGTAGAGTAATTATTTACCCTGTAGACCATGAGTATCAGTAACATTTCTTCCAGCAACAAACAACTTACCAGGAATTGGGTTAAGAAATAAGGAAATTTATTTAGCCAAATAGCTGAAAGATCAGGAATAGTTCTTCAAATTGCTGCCCTTAGTTGCCATCGAATCCAACTCATAATGACCCTATGTATAGCAGATTGAAACACTTCCCGATTCTGTGCCAGGCACGAGATCTTATTTATGTTTAAGCCCATTGTTGCAGACATTGTGTCAATTCATCTGGTGGAGAGTTTTCCTTTTCTTCTCTGACCTGCCACTCTCCCAAACATGATGTCTTTCTCCCGGGATTGGTCTCTCTTGACTACATGTCTGAAATATGTAAGACACAGTCTAGCCAGCAGGCTTCCAAGGAGCATTCTGGTTGCATTTTTTCTAGGACAGATCTATTGGTTCTTTTGGCAGTCTGCCTTTGACTATTGGTGGTTCTCAAACTTAGGTGCTGGGATAGTATATTTTTTGGCCTTAGCTCCTATGGCGTCTGATCTCCTCAGATCTCAAAAGCTAAACACTGTTGGGCCTGGTTAGTACTTGGATGGGAGACCACCTGGGAACACAACGTGCTGTAGGCTTGGGAGAAGGACCTGGCAACCTACTCCCCCAAAAGCAATCAGCCATTGCAACCCCTATGAATAGCAGAGAAGCATGACAATAGTGTTTGCCTGTTGTACTTAGGGTTGCTATGAGTCGAACACTGACTTGGTGGCACCTAACAAGAACAACAAATATGATTGCTATAATAATGGGATCCTACCTTGCACCTAGCCCCTTTCTGCCATATTAGCTCTGCATAGGATGAAGTGAGAAGGCTGAAAAACTCTTAAGGTGTTGATGGTTCAAATAGACTTTTAAAGCCTTCTTTCTTTGTCTCTGTCTCTCTGTGTATATGTGTGTGTGTCTCTCTCTGCCAAGTTTTCCCTTCAGAACCTTGCTCATTTGTCAATCTTTTCCTGAATGTGGCATATTAAGCAAGGCTTTCTGCTATGGTTTGAATCTAAAATGCCCCCCAGGTGTCAAGTGCTTGAACATTTGGTCCCCAGTTGGTGGCACCATTCTTGGAGGTTATAGAACTCTGGGAAGTGGTGACTGGAGCTGGGCCTTCAGAGGTTATTATCCAGATCCATGGTTTTAGTCACTCGCTCTAAGGAGATCTGCCATTTAAGGGCCCATCTGTCATGGGCCCTGCTATTTACCACCAACACAGCTGACCCATTGCCATTGATCCTTTAAAGTTAGCCCGCCCTGATAAATATTTCCTCCTATAAGTTTGCTTCAGTTGATTTCTCTGCCAGAGTGATTACATTAGTTGACTGCAACACTTCTAATTTAATGCATTGTGTATTAGTTTATATCGATAGCCTATGTGCCAAGGACTGGGCTAATTTCTTCATGTTCAAATATTAACAGGAGGGACCATCTGTTTGTCTTTCTGCAATACCTTTTTATTAGGTGTCATATATATACATTATGTATAAATATATATATATATATATTGCTTTTTTTGCTTTGTTTTGGTACTGATGAGTTGAACCTAGGGGTTCATGCATGCTAGGCAAGTGCTCTTAACACTGATCTGCATCCCTAGGCCCTTTTTAACTTAAAAAAAATTTTTTTTTGATACAGGGTCTTGCTAGATTGCTCAGGCTACCTTTGGCTTTGAACCTGTGATCCTCCTGCCTCTGCCTTCCGAGTCACTGGGATTACAGGGGTGTACCATGGTGCCTGGCACTGCTAATTCTTAAACTGATACTGTAAGATGAGTATTATTTTTCACACATTGAAAATGGAAGCATGAAGAAGTTTAGTAACTTTCTGCAGGGTTTCCATCCAACAAATGTAGGAGTCAGAACCTGTGTCTGATGGTGAAGCCCACTATATGTAATACATTTCTAAATAAATTGAAATAAGGACAGTTCTTACCTTCAAGGATTTCATCACATTGTGAATTTGGTAGTAACCAATAATAATAATGGCCTAATTGCGATAGTATAATCATAGAAATGGTATGGAGAGGAAAATACAAGTCTAACAGGTCAAAGTTTAATTTGTTGTTGTTAGTTGCCATTGAGTCAGGTCTAACTCCTAGTGACCCTATGTACAACAGAACGGAATACTCCCTGACTCTGTGCCATTTATATGATCTTTTTTATGTTTAAGCCCATTGTTGCACATACTATGTCAAACCATCTACTTGAGGGTCTTCCTTTTTTTCATTGACCTACCACTCTCCCACACATGATGTCCTCCTCCAGGGATTGAGCCCTCGTGACATGTCCAAAATATGTAATATGCAGTCTAGCCATCCTTTCTTCCAAGGAGCACTCTGGTTGTACTTTCTCTAGCACAGATCTTTTGGTTCTTTTGGCAGTCCATGGTATATTCAATATTTGTCTCCAGCATAATTCAAAAGCATCAATTCTTCTTCTGTCTCCTTTATTAAACATCCAGCTTTCACAATTGTGTGATGTGACTGAAAGTATCATGACATGAGTCAGGAGCTCCTTGGTCGTTAATGTGACATCTTTACTTTTCAACACTTTAAAGAAGCCTGTTGCAATAGCTTTTCCAAATGCAAGGTGTTTTTTGATTTCTTGACTGCTGCTTCTGTCGTTCTTGATTATAGAACCAAGTAAAACAAAATCTTGGACAACTTTAATCCTTTCTCCATTTATCATGAAGTTTCATACCCACCCATTTGTAAAGATTTTTGTTTTCTTGATATTGAAAAGCAATCCGTACTGAAGCCTGTGTTCTTTAACCTTCATCAGTAAATATTTCAAATCCTCTTCACTTTCAGCAAGGAAAGTTGTGTCATCTGTGTAATGCAGGTTGTTAATGAGTCTTCCTCCAATCATGATGTGTGTTCTTCTTTATAATGTCCAGTTTCTTAGATTATTTTCTCAGCGTAGAGATTGAAGAGGTATGGTGAAAAGATATAGCCCTGACACAGACTTTTCTTGACTTTAAACCAGGCAATGTTTCCCTGTTCTGTCTGAATGACTGCCTCCTGGTCCATGTGCAGACTCCTCATGAGTACAATTAAGTTTTCTGGTATTCCCATTCTTTGCAATGTTATCCACAATTTGTTGTGATCCATACAGTCAAGTGCTTTTGCATAGTAGACCATATGATTACCTGATTGAAAATGGCCCATTCCAGTCCATTTAACTCATTGATGGCTAGAATGTCAATGTTTATGAGCTCTATTTCCCTTTTGACAATTTCTAATTTTCCTAGCTTCATACTATATACATTCCACATTCCAGTTATTAATGGATATTTACAGGTGTTCCTTCTCATTTTGAGTTATGACACATCAGCAAAAGAAGGTGTCTGGGGCTTTACTCCATTCCCATCAGTAAGGTCAACTCTACGTTGAGGAAGCAATTCTTCCCCAGTAGTCTTTTAGTGACTTCCAAACTGAGGGGCTCATTTCTCAGCAGTATATCTGGCAGTGTTTCTCTGCTATTCATAGTGTTTTCAATGGTTAATTGTTTTGAGAGTAGGTTGCCATGCATTTTTCCCTTGTCTTTCTTAGTCTGGAAGCTCAGCTAAAATCTGTCCATCATGGGTGCCCTTGCTGATATCTGAAATACTGGTGGCATAGCTTTCAGCATCATAGCCACAGGTAAGTTCCCAGAGTGTGGCAAACTGACAGACAAGTGAGGGCCAATTTAGTTACCAAGGTGTTATTTTCCAGAGGAGGTTTCAAATAGGAGTGTGTATCTTCTTTTGGTTTGCTGGATGCAGAGCTGGAGAAAGGGGTTCAGTACATGTGATGGATAGTCTTGCTGTGTAGATGTAATCTGAGAATGGCCGGCTACTTCACTTTAGCCCCAGCAAGGAGTCACCCTAAAATATATCATGTGGAGATGGGGTAATCATCCCAACTGGAAGAGGTTTACATGATATACCTATGTAGCTACTTTGTGTGGAAAGAGAAGTAGCTAAAAGTAAGAATAAATATAGTCTCATGAGTAGTGACAAAGGGATTGGCTGGTTTCTTAGGTACCTGGGAGGAGAATGCTTGGCTTCTACTAGTAGTTGAGTACAATCCTTTTTTTCCCCTGAAATACCTGTCTGCTCCCCAAAGAATTTTGTTTCAAGTGCAGTCTCAGACCTAACTTCTCTTCTTTGTTACTATTTCAAGGGTAAATACACAAATTTAGCATTCAGTCTGAGTATAAGTCCATTTGTTTATCAAGGCTAGCTTGTTCCTCGTATCTTTGTACTGTTGCCCCAATTCTGACTCTTTATTTTTATGATCTTAGTTAATAGCTTTCGGACTCAAGTTCTAGTTATTCCTGCCCATGTCCTGAGAACTCCCATATGACCACCACAATTTTGACTGCCTCTTCTCTCTTTGCTCATCTCCCACTTATGTTTGTGTGTGTGTGTGTGTGTGTGTGAGAGAGAGAGAGAGAGAGAGAGAGAGAGAGAGAGAGAGAGAATTCATATCCTTTTGGATTATCCTTGGATCTAGCAATAAAATGTCTGTCCAAAGGTTTATTATTTATTATTTCTGGGTTAATTGTTGTTGTTATTATTGTTAGGTGCCATTGAGTCGGGTCCAACTTATAGCAACCTTATATACAACAGAACAAGACACTCCTCAACACCGTGCCATGGCCAGCACTGTCAGTGCTTCTCTGCTGTTCATAGGGTTTTCAATGGCTGACTGTTTTTGGGAGTGGTTTGCCAGGTCCTTCTCCCAAGGTTAATTGCTGGGTTGTGGGAAATTTCCTTAAAACAGTGGTTGTTGTTGTTAGGTGCTGTTGAGTCGGTATCCAACTCATAGCAACCCTACATACAACAGGTGAAAACAGTATTGTTCCTGCTTCTCTGCTATTTATAGGGTTTTAAATGGTGGGTTGATTTTTGGCAGTGGGTTCCTGAGTCCTTCTCCCAGCCCTACAGCACCTGGTGTTCTTAAGTGGTCTCCCACTCAAGTACTAACCAAGCCCAACCCTGCTTAGCTTCTAAAACCTGATGGGATCGGATGACGTAGTGCTGTGGCTGTGGGCTTAAAACAATTATGTGCTGTTAATCTTGTGTTATTGTCTCTTGAACCTGTCTGTTGTGGTGTTTGCTCCTGCTACTTCAATGAAGCTACTCTTGCAAGAACATAAATGTCCTTTAAAATGACTGATAAAATGGTAAGTCTTGAATCTATATTTTGCTTTACCAGGTTCACACTGTTACACCCTTTTTTCTTGAAATAATTTCTTTGGTCTCCAAAGCATGATTTGTTATCTCTTCCTTTTCCTCCTACCTCACTGGTAGCTTCTTTGTAGTATCTTCCTTATCTCAACTGAAATACATAAGAAGTCATTCTTTAGGAACATTCTTAATTCATAACCACTCTGTGGATGATCTCATCCAGTCTCATGGCTTTAGATACCCATATATCATCTGTTCTACCTGACTCAACAGCACCTAACAAAAACAGCATCATCTAACAATTTCCATTTCTATGACATTATTTGCTCTTTCTTGAACACCAGACATATATATATATATATATATATGTATGTATGTATATGTATGTGTATATATATATATATATATATATATATATATATATATATCCCTTTCCAACATCTCCACTTGGATTCTTCTCCTCTCCCCCAGGGTCTTCATATATAGCTCAGGCTACTCTTGAACTCCTGATCCTCTGGCTTCAGCCTCCTGCATGCTGGGATTATAGGCATATACCACCCTGCCTGGTCCCACTTGGATTCTTAATATGTAGATATCTTAAATTTAAACATGTTCCTAAGTATTTTGAAGAATTAACTTACAGTCTTCTCTGCCTTGGTAGGTGGTAATTCTAGTTGCTCAGGGTAAGAACAATGATGTCATGGTTGACTCTTCACTTTCTATGTTTCACATCAACTCCTCCCAAATATTCCCAGATTCCCCATTATTTCCATTACGTTTATGCTTAAAGCCATTTCACCATCCTCTCTTACTTGGCCTAAAATGATGGCCTCCTAAGTAATTTGTCTGCTTTATATTTGCTACCTAGTGATCTCCTGTTTCACATGTCAGCCAGGCCAGAGCTCATTCTTTTTCTTCTCAAAATACTGATGGCTTTCCATCTCAGTCAGAACAAGACCCAATGTCCTTGCTGTGGCCCACAAAAGCATCGCCTGATCTATCCACCAGTTTCTCTCTCCTGCTCAGCCACTTTTCCTCTGCTTATTCAATTGGATTTGTCTGACTTTCTTCATGCATGTCAAAAATGCTTTCACCTGAGAGCCTTGGCACTTGCTGCTCCCTCTGGGTGAAATTCTTTTATCATATATTCTCCTATATCACTCCTTTTGTAACTTTTATCTCAAATGACCTGGTTAGGGAAGCCTTTTTTCACTATTTACTGTATAAACTAACATCTTCTGACAGTCTCTACTGTCACTTGGATTTCTTTTTTGTTATATTATCTTTCACAAGCAGATAGATATGTACATGTACTTGTTTATTCCCCAGCATGTTTGTCAGCTTGTTGTGCCATGGGGGCTTGTGTGTTGCTGTGATGCGGAAAGCTATGCCCCTAGTATCTCACATACCAGCAGGCCCACTCATGGTGGATAGGTTTCAGCTGAGCTTCCATACTAAGCAGACTAGGGAGAAGAACCCGGCAGCCCACTCTTGAAACAATTAGCCATTGAAAATCCTATGAAAAGCAGGAAATCACTGTCAGATACAGTGCTGGGAAATGAGCCTCCCAGGCTAGAAAACAATCAAGAAACAACTGGGGACAAGTTGCCTCCTCAAAATAGAGTCAACCTTACTGATAGGAATGGGGGAAAGTCCCTGGGAGCTTCTTTTGCTGATGTGGCGTGACTCAAATTGAGAAGAAATATACTGGGTGCAACATCGGGCTCAAACATAAAAAAGATTGTGTGCATGGCACAGTGCTGGGTAGTGTTTTGTTCTGTTGTACATAAGGTTGCTATGAGTCCTATCTGTCTCAAAGGCACCTTACAATAATTTGCTTACTGACAAGCCCCTCCCAGAGACTTCTCTCCTTGGTTCATTGCCATACCACTGCAGGCAAGGGAGTGCCCCACACCTGGTATCTCTCAGTAAATGTTTGTTGACATAGTAAGTGACTAATAAATGAATGAATGAATGAAGCATGTATATGCAGAATTGAGACAAAACAAACTTATTTCTAAGTCTCAGTTGACTGATTTGAACAGAATGCAAATTTCAAATCCCAAACAGAAAAGCCAGCTCCTCACTTAATTTTGACACAATAGTTTTGACTATTTCCACTTTTATAAGGAATAACTGGGAACCTTCACAAATGCTGAGAAGCCCTGTGGGTTTTTGGCGTTGTATGGTCATTGCTTCTTTGCCAGCGGGGCTGTTTCTACATTCTACATTTTCACTCCCACACTCTCATGTGATGGGAACTACAAGACCAGACTAGGTACCTGGTAAGTTCTCTTTTGGTTCTGAAATGTATACTCCATGCATTTCTTTTCCTTCCTTTCCAGTCTGTATGCACTTTATCACAGACATTATTCCTTTTTGCCCCATCTGTATTGTTCACTTGCTCATAACCTGCAGATGAGGCTATTGTGGTACATGATTTGGAAGACTGATCTTGACTATGTCTCTCAAATGGGAGCTAATGGGGGCTGGAAAGGCTGCTAATTTAGGAATATGATTCAGGTAGTGTGGATGATGCACTTATTGTTCAGACTAAGCCTCTATTTGAGGCTATCAGTTTTCATCTGTAGAGCTATGTGGAGTTTAGGGCTTGGAACACCATTAAAAATGGCTTCTCTTCCGTTAGTCAAGGAGATTTGCTGAGGTGATTTTGCAATTAGTCTCTGAAACTGTTGACAGGAAACAACAGGACTGGGCTTTTTCTATAAACATTTCTCACTATAATTTTCAGGCTCTCACTCTTGACATAGGATTTAGTCCCACTTTTGCTTAAAATCAATGCAGTTAAATTTGTGTGACAACAATATGTTTGTGTGTGTGTGTGTGTGTGTATACATATATATATGTGTATATATATATATATATATATATATATACATATATATACGTGTATATATATATATATATATATATATATATATATATATGTTTTCTTCCCTTTTAATTCATGTGGGTGGGAGAAAAGGATTTTATGGTTAGATTGACTGAATGTGTTGAGTGCATTCTCAGCAAAACAAATCAAAACAAAGAAAAAAACAAAGGCCTTTACTTGGAGGAAGAAAGTTTATTTAGAACTGGAATGAACCTGTCTTGAACATGATAAATACCATACTTTTCAAAGTTTTGTTATAGAATTGATTTCTTTCCATATGTTTCTGGTGGTTTAATTTGATTGGCACAGCAAAATATTGCTATTTGATGTGGGTGAAATTATTTTTAGTGCACAGGACTATAGGTGTAAATTTTATTTGTGTTAATAATGTTGAATAAACTGCATTTAGGTATTGGGTTTATTTCTGGCTACTGTGCTACTACATAATTTGATTGTCCAGTTTTCAGACATGGATTTAAATGTTTACGCAGCTGGGAATTAGCTAGTCACATTGTATTTGCTTCTGTTTCTGGAATCAGGAAAATGAACAAACTAAAGAAGAGAAGCTATTTCAAGGTTTTCTTGTGTTTTTAAAACACAAAATTGCTTGTATAGAAACTTGATAATAAGGAGTAATTTAACTCCTTCTCTAAGTCTGTTGGAATTATTGGTCTGAAGGTGTATAGTTCTGAATTTTTATTCAACTACCATACAGGCTGAACAAAAGATGTACCATGGTTTCTATTTTGCCTTTAAACAAATCCACCTGTTTTTATTCTTTAAAAAAGAAGTTTAATAGCAATAATTGGCTTTTATATATTATAAAGTTATTCCTTTAGACTTTGACTTTGACAACTATAATTTTCAATCAGTAATCATTAAGTATTCAACCTATAAAGTGATTGTTAGAGGGTTAATATTTCAATAATGTGAAATGTATAGTGATCACGTATACTCAAAATGCTTATTACATTTTTGTAGACAATAAAACTATTTTATCATGTTTGTTCAGCTTCAGTGAAAACTACAGTTAACTCAGGCAAAATTCCAGTTTCCTTTTAGGAGTGTATTGTTCTTCTTTGGATAAATTGCCCAACTCCAGAGGCATTAGGACCTTGAAGGCTTTAGTATTCACATACTTTAACTTTGTTATAAAGCACTCATAACATAAGCTATGTATGGCTCATGAGTAGGGTCAGCCCTTTGCTTGGTTTATTTCATTACTGTTTTTTCCCATGGGTCTTCACTATTCCTTGAATGTATGTGTCCCCCAGATTCATATGCTAGAATCGAAGACCAAATTCGATGATGTTAAAAAGCAAGGTATTTGGGAGGTGATTAAACCACAAAGCAGACCCCTCATGAATGAGAACAGTGACCTTATAAGAAGGCTGGAGGGAACCAGGTCGGCTTCAGTTTGTACTTCTGCTCTTCTTCTGTGCAAAACTGCAGCAGGCAGGTCCTCCCCAGACACTGACTGTCAGCACCTTGCTTTTGAACTTCTCAGCCTCCAGAACCATAAGAATTAAGTATTCATTCATGCTAATGCTGACTCATTAACATTCAGTCCAGTTGATTTTCACCAGGAATGACAGAAATTTACCTAAATAGACTTATCAGAAAACAAATATCTGTTGAGTGTTTGGATGGAATGGCGGTGTGTGTGTGTGGGGGTCCACTTAAAGGTATATGGAAACTATTTTCAGTAGAATAAAATCAAATTGATATGATAATTATATCTAATACTTACCTAATGCTTATGTAGATGAGAAGTTGCTTAGCTTCCTAGTAATATGAACTAATAATAGAGTATAGATTAATGCCAGTTGAAGGGTGTCCCCCACATGCCTGTTAGCTTGTGCTGTGGAGGCTTGCATGTTGAGGTGATGCTAACAGCTATGCCATCGGATTTCAGATATTGGCAGGGCCACCCATGGTAGCAGGGCCACCCGTGGTAGCAGGGCCACCCGTGGTGGACAGATTTTAGCTGAGCTTCCAGACTAAGACAGACTAGGGAGAAGGACCTGGCAGTCCACTCCCAAAACAAGTAGCCATCAAAAACCCTATGAATAGCAGAGAAGCACTGTCAGATATAGTGCTGGAAAATGAGCTCCCCAGGCTGGAAGGCACTCAAGAAACAACTGGGGAGGAGTTGCCTCCTCAAAGTAGAGTTAACTTTAATGATAAGAATGGAGTAAAGCCCCAGGGACCTCCATTTGCCGATGTGGTATGACTCAAAATGAGAAGAAACATAGAGGCTGCAACATTACGCTCAAATATAAAAAGATCCTATGCATGGCACAGTGTTGGGTAGTGTTTTGTTCTGTTATATGTGGAGTCACTATGAGTCAGACTCGACTCACTGGCACTCAACAACAACAAAAACTGAGGGGCACAGCAGGTACCACACATACCCTGAGTGAATTTATTTATTCAGATGTGACTAATCAAAGCTAAGTAAATTTATCCCCCCCCCTTGTTTTTTAATAACATATTCCTTATATAAATGTGGGTTGTTGTGCATAAATAAGTCAGGGCTGTAAATAATCTGTATGTTGGGTGAAGGTGACTTATTACCAATTTCGAGACTCTAAACCCATGAGTAAGTTCTATTGAGGAGGAAATTGGAGCCAGAATAACTTGCAGCTGTCTCACAGCTGGTTAAGTACCACCCTCAGGGTTTGAGTCAGACAGCCCTGGCTAGAGTCTTGTGGTCTGCATGGTTACGCACCCTGCCTCTCAGCCTGCCTAATCCTGTGATGTACCGGAAAGGGAACTCTAGCCCCAGAGGCCAGCTTCTCGCAGCAAGTATCCTTTTACAGGGCTCCAGTTAGGACATGGAATGAGCTCATTTACTAAATGGGCTCTGAGTAATTGGCTGCTGGGGTTGGGGTGAATTGTATCCTCTGGAGGGCTGTTTCCACAGCACAGTGCACTGCACAATCAAGCCTGCTGTTGGTCATCCTGCTCCACGATCGCACAGCCTAGCACAGTAAAGCTGCTGGAAAACGGTCCCCAATTAGAAAACTCAAGCAGGCTGAACAATCTTGGCTCTGTCTTGGAGAAAACAGCACTAGGAGCACAGTGAGGAGGTTCTGGATGGACTTGTGTAGAAGCATTTCTATTGGGGGTGAGGTGGGGCAAATTGTTCTCACTCTTCACAGAGGAGTTAAATCCATGCGACCTCCAAGTCTGGATTGTTTTCCTTAGTGCACAGGCCTTAAAGGAATAGTGTCCTCCAATGAGGAATGTGTTGATTTACCAAGTGGCTAAAGCTTACAGCAACGTGGTTCTATTTGCCATGGTCCTAGAGCTTCCCTACAGGGGAAACTGCAACATACACACTATCTGTCCTAACACACACAGTTTATGTCTAGCACCTCTCTGGGCCCCATTGGTTTCTGCTATAAAATGGGGCTGACAATAGTACCTACTATATGGGATTGTTGTGAGTGTTAAATGAGTTGGTTAAAATAAAAGTGTCCAGGCCACAGTGTTCACTCATCATACGTTAGCAATCATCATTTTTATTTTGTTTCTGTTGTTATTACGTATTGTATCATGTAGTGGAAAGAAAATGAGATTTGGAAAGGGTTCAAGTTCTGGTTCTTCCCTGTATGATATTTGGGAGCTTGAGCTAGTCGCTTATTGTCTTGGCTCTTTGTTTGCATCTCAAATGAGCAAAACAACCACCTCCTAGGGTCACTTAAAAAAGTAAAAAAATAATAAATATCTGTCAGTTTAATTGGGCAACTGTCAAGCCTCATGATCGTTATCATCATTAATTCCACAAACCTGGTACTTCCACTGAATTCTCGTTCTTATTAACCCAATTGACAAAAGCTAGATGTCATCTTAAGTTCTTTTGCCAACCAGTAGGTCCATAAGATTGGATAATTTCTTAGCACCCTGCCTCTTCCTCCAAGCTCATGGCAGCCTCCTTAATATAAGGCTTTAGCACTCCCCTGTGTAGCCTCCTGACCTGCAGTCTCCAGTCAGATGGCAGAAGGGTTGTTTTCAAGTACAAATCCAGTCTTCTCATTTCCCTCCTTAAAACTCCCTTGTGGTTTCTCATTGCTTTCAGCATCAAATTCCAACTTCTTAGCATGGCAAGTAAAACATTCCATGACATGGCTTTTACACACTTCCCGAGGGCCACCTTTATCAATGCCTTCCCAGACTCTGTCTGCAATGGTTAATTTTATGTATCAACTTGACTAGGCCAGGAAGTACTTTGATACTTGGTTAAACACTGTGAGAGTGTCTGCAAGGGTGGTTTTGGGTGGGATTAACATTTGAATTGTGGATTGAGTAAAGCAGTTTGTCTTTCCCACATGAGATGAGTTTCATCCAATTTTTTGAAGGCATAATAGGGAAGAAAAAATCTATAAAATGCTAAAGATAGAATTCTCTCTCTCTGCCTGAACTTTGAGTAGGAACATCTTCCTGTCTTGAAACTTGGTCTGGAAGGTACCATTCACTTCCATGAGTCTCTAGCTTGCTGACGTTGGAATTTCTCAGATACTATAGTCACATGAAACAATTCCTTAAAATTATCCATGTGTATGTATGTATGTGTATATATACATACACCTGTGTGTGTGTGTGTGTGTGTGTGTGTGTGTGTGTGTGTGTGTGTTTAGATAGATTTGCTATTGCTTCTGTTTCTCCTGAGAATCCTGAACTCTGGCTAATACAGTGTCTGTCTTTTTCTTGTGTCTTCTGGCTTTATCCTTTTCATTATCTTCCACCTGCCCTTCAAGATCACTCCAGCATCATCTACTCTAAAGAAGCACCTCTGGCATCCCCTTCCCCTAAGAACCTCACTGAGTTAGAAGTTCCTCATCTTTTCCTCCATGGCACACAGTACTTTCCCTGATCACATTATATCATAGCTACTTCCTTAAGTATCTGTTGTTTCATGAGGGAGCTCTTGAGGATAGGGATATTGCCCTACTTGTTTCTGTACTCTTAGCAGTTTGGAAGAAAAACAATCTATGTTGATTTAATGACAGAATAAATATTATACTTAATGAAAATGAGATGAAATAGATGTCCTTCAAGAATCATCTCCAAGTTGGTAATCCACTGCATAGTACAAGAGACTACACTTGAGATTTTTCCTCAAATGCATAGCTTTGGTAAAATGGCATAGACCCTCCCATGTCTCAGTTTTCTCATCTTGTAAAATAGAAGCAATAATAGTGTCTACCTCATAAGATTGTTGGAAAGAACACATGAATCCTGCTTCTGAAGTCCTTCAAACATCCAGCTTGGCATCCTGTAAACACCCAGTAAGTGTGAATATCTACTGTGGTATGAGCTCTAAAATGGGACTAAATTCACCCCATTGCTCTTTCAAGAAAATTTCTCTTGCAGGTGGTCAATGGGAGGTCAGAAAGAAAGGTGGTCTGTGAGTTTTCTTGACCTCAATAAGTAACTCATAATAAGTGGATTTACTAAAATCCAAATAAAGCCAATAAAGTGATGGAGTTCAAAGACTACATGATAGAGTCAGCATGAGCCAGAGAAAAGGAAAACTCTGTTGATCCCATTCTCCCTTTGTCTGATGGTTTTCTCTGTGCTACAGTTGGAAGTGAAATACTAGGTTCTCAATTCTAGTACACATTCACTAATCTTTTCCCCTTTCTGCTGATGCCTCTTGGAGACATTTTTGTCTTTTTAACATACAAACCCTGAGAAGGTGACTGATATATGAAAAAGAGTGGGGTTGAATAAAAAGAGACACTGGTCGGCTGTACTCCTCTGTCATATGTTCTGTTCAGGGAACCTGTGTTGAGATTCTATGTCTGTCTCCTCAACTACCTTGGCCATCTGCAGCATTGTGGTCAAGAGTTTCTCAAAGTCCAAGTAGAATGGAGAGAATAATGGCTATTATACCTCCTTAGCAGGGCTGTGACCTATCATAAGGATTAATGAGGAAAAAGCAAGATATGGTCTGGGGAAGATCAAGGACTTTGGAGGCAGATGACTAGGTTTCAATCCTTTCTATGTCTCCTGTATTCTTAATCACCTGGGACATATTTAGTTTTTATGAACTTCCTTTTCTATGTCTATATGGTGGACATAAAAGCATTAATTCTTAAGGGGTGTTGTGAACAATATGGTTTTTAGCAGTAAATAATAGCTATTATTTTTTCTACATGCAAGGGAAATATACGGTGCCATCTTTGGTTAATCCTGTGCTATGCTCCTTGAGTCCGAAAAGTCTCCAAAATAATACCCTGGCTACAAGCTTGTTGAAATCCTGGAAATAAAAATAGTTTAGAGGTACTGTTGTTTTGTGTACATAGATGTTACTCCCTCTTTTCCCCCTTTCCTCAATTCCTATCCCTCAATGCACTTGCCAAATAACAACTCCTGGTGAAGGAAGTCATCTTGTATGTTACAAATGGCAGCATCAGTTATTACCTCTTTTATGTGTTTCTGGGTCTACCATGGAATGTGATAGTTAAAATCTTCACTTCACTTCGTTTGTTGCTGTTGGTCCTACAGTCTTCATTGGGAAGGCCAAGTGTGATATCATCAGTCTGTGATTTTAAAGACTCTTTTGATGTTGGACCACAGGCTCAGGGGAGTAAGGCAGAATCTTAGCAGGCAATATTCATTGTCTGTGTCATTCTGCATAATAATTAGGCTAAGTCATCTTATATAAAATTCACTTCTAAAATCCTGAGAGGGACCACTGTGCACTGTATATGAATAGAGAGATAAAAGCATTCCAAATTTCACATAAATTGTTAGTTTGGCAAGAATCCTAAAGAGAGGAATTCTAGTATCAGTGGAGCTATGATGACCATCCATTCCAAACCAGCCATTTAATCATATGAACAATCTCAGACAAGCATGCCTTATTCATTTGTAAGCTAGTTACAGACAGAGATAGAAACAAGCCTCAAAGTGTCTCACTCTGCTTGGGTCCTGGGGAAAGGCCAGTGAAATGGACACATGAACATAGCTCCAATCTTAATGTCACATGTACCTTCTCTTTCATGACTAGCTGGTAATTATTATTTATCTTTTAAGTTTCTCTTCAAATGCTTATTCCTCTGGAAAATTGTTGTTGACCTTCCAGGAACAGTAAGCCCTTGTTGGTCCAACTTCTTCTACAGGCCATGTATTCCAAAACCGGTTATTTTTGGATCTGTCTTTCCATCGAGACCACTAACTCCTGAGGGCAGACACCATGTGCTAATCATCTCTACATCAGCCTACTTAGCCTGGATCTGGCACATAGTAGCTGCTTAGTTGATATTCATTGAATGAATAATGAACAAACTGTGCTTTTCAAATATTTGGACCAGGTATTGGGTCACAGGGCTCACTTGTGGAGAAAAGAAAAGGGTTGTGCAATTGCATTATTTCTTTTCTTTCTGGGCCAGCTGGGGAATTTTGTGTGCAATAATGTTGGAGCTCCCAAAGTTTAGGAGAAATATTTCATGGCCCTCACTCTGAGGTCTATAAGGAGTTTTATTTTCTGAATAAGTATTGATTGTAGCGTGCAAAATACTGCAAACCCATATAATTAAAAAGAATGAGACCAGTCGTTGGTGGGCAGTGCGTGTCTAAGTATAAGAGAGGACAAATTCTTCAGGTGCCTGAGATTTTATAATTGTACTTGCTTGGGAAGCTTATTAAAGCCTTGCAGGTGCAATGTTTCATCACAGTGTAGTGAACCTTTGAAAGATATGCATAATAAACAGAGTTTGAAATATGTTTTTATTCCGGGCCATATGGTCCTGTCTGGAGCTTTCCTGGATCTTTGGGTCAGTTCATTGTTGAAAGATGGGCTTGCAAGGACCCACCTCTCGGAGCAGCTGTCAAAGCCCTATCAGAACGAATCTGCTTTTGCATGATTATTTATTTTATGTGACTCTCAGAAATAAGCCAAGCTTTGCTTGGTAGCTGAAATGTGCTGAGCAGAGTCTCTTCCCTGAACAGCTTGTGGCCATATCACCCAGCAGTGTCCTTCCTTGTCCTTAAAAAGCAGACTAGCGAGACTTGTGCATTAGGCCAAGACAGGCAATCTGGGTGAGGTGTGCCCACCTGGGCTTGAACTTGGTGCCAGCAATATGAAAACTTGCACAGTAGCATTTTAAAGAGGTGTCACTGTTCTTTCTTCTCAACTCTCTGTTGCTCACTTTCTAAGTCTCTCTACTCCAGGCAATTACAGTAGCTGCTGTATATCGGCGCTTGAAGTGTTCTTGGTGGGAAGGTGGGGAGGACGATGCTTGCTCTACCTTTATCATTAACAGAATATGGCATTGACTGCTCTGAGCATGGCTTCTTCTGGGGAATTGAATGCAATTTATTCAGCATTTAGTGGATGTATGTAGGAATGCCAGTAACTTCCAAGAGACTTGATCTTGGAGTCAATTGATGAAAGCAAAATGTTCTGGTTCCCAGTACATAAAATGAGCAGTGAGTTGATCAGACTAGAAGATTAAGCCCCATACCTTTTCCTGTTTATTTGGGAAAGTTGAACTGTGAGTTGAATTTTGTCTTCTTGTTCAAAAAATAATCTTCTCATGAACTGCTTTTTCTCTACTCTTATACTGCTGACAATCTATCCAGCATTATATCTATTTGTAGTCATTTGTTCATTTGTTGTTATTGGTGCTGTGGAGTTGGGTCTGACTCATAGCGACCCTATGTACAACATAAGGTTTTCAATGACTGATTGTTTCAGGATTTTTTTTGGGGGGGGGCGAGTGGGCTGCCAGGTCCTTCTCTCATTTTTGCAGTGCTGGGGATCGAACCCAGGGCTTCAGAGCTCACAGAGCAGCACTCTACCAATTAAGTTAAACTCTAGCCCACATTTATTGTTTAAGCAATATATTGAACATGTATCCTTCACCAGCCACTGCTAAGACTGGGGAATGCAGAATCCACATGCTTCCTGCCCTCCTGGGGCTTACACCCTGGAGTGGAAGAGAGACTTTGGACATATAGTTACATGTCTTATATATGTTATAAAAAGGAAGTTAAGTGTTATTGAGTGAAGGAGCATAGCAGGGAAAGCTATATGTGGTCTTTGTTCTTGTTTACTTGAAGCTTAAGAGCAGATTATGTTTTCTCTAAGAGAATCACTCTGCCTAAAACAATAACATATATAGCAGAGATGCTTAATAAAATACTTGTGGATGTAAGGGAGGAACAAAAGAAAGCATTTAAGCAGGAAGTATTAAGATTCACCCATTCATTCAGGATATGGTTTGACAAATTACAATTTGAAAGCCATAAATCACTTTTAGAGGGAAGCTACACATATTTCTTTTGCTCCCACATTTAATGTTGCTGTCTTTTATTTGCCATGGTATCAACGTTTTTGTTTTTAGAACCACGGAACCTAGAACCTGGCCTTTCACATGAGTATAGAAACGTTTGACTCTGATATTTCCATCTGGACCACCAGATCATTTCTTTAAAGGCTATTATAAAGTGACTGTGGTTGGGAGAGAGGAGCTATTTCTATATGCAAGCAGATCAGGATTCTTATGGACTCAAAAATGATAGCTATTCCAAAGTGTGTATCTCAGGCTAGGGATAAGATTGTATGATAGAAAATATGTTATCCTGGACCTCTGCTATGGTGTACTAAGGGATAATGAGTCCTATTGAAGTTGAATGCTATATCACAGGAGAGGGCAGTGGCATTTTTCCTGAGTATCTAGATGTTTCAAAGTTATCAGACAAAGGATAAAACATTCAAAAGTACTACCCAGAAGCACAGCCAAGGGCTACATGGGTGTTCTCTGAGAAATACTCAGAATCAGAAGTGGAAGTATGGTCGCAGCCACCGAGATAGTGAGGCAGATTTTGGGAAATGTCACAGACTAGGAAATCAGTGGGAAGTGGTAGGGAGTATCGGGTCTGAATAGGAGGAGAGGTTGGAACAGCCATGTTGTAACTAGAATCAGAGGCTGGTTGCCATGGAGATTGGGACACCCAGCAGTGCTGCGATAGATTCAGGTGCAGAGTGGAGACTTGAAATCAGTGGCATCAGTCTTGTTTGTTCAGCCTGGAGATCCCATGACTCCAAGACTCAGATGAGGGTAGAGAGAATGGAGTTTTCTCTACCCTAATATTAAGATTATCCTTCCTTCTTTCTTCCCTCCCTCCCTGTCTCCCTTCTGCCTTTTCTTTCTTTCTGCTCTTCCTCTTTCTTCCACCATGCCTCTTTCCCTTTCTTTCTCCATAATTCCTTCAATATATCCTTATTTAGCACCTACACTCTCTGTGTACTCTTCTTGGAGTGGGGCATTCTGAAAGTCTCTTTTTCTCAGGGGGCTTTCAGTCTTCCAGGAGAGGTGGACAATAATAAAATAAATAAGTACATGAGCAGGATATTTTCATTTCATCATAAGAGCCACAAAGGAGTTATGCAGGATTGTGTGGGAGAGCATGGGGTGCTTAGGAATAGAATTTTAAATGAGGGCATCAGAATAGACCTATTGTGGGGACAAATTTGAACTAAGACCTGGATGGCAACCAACAAAAAGCCATAAGGTGGAGACCTTGAGGAATAATCAGGCAGATGGAGAAGTCAATGCAAAGGCCATAGGCTGGACATGAGCTCAGAGCATTCTAAGAAAAGCAAGAATGCCAGTTTTCCTGGAGAATGGCAAATGAAGGACAGGACAAGGCAAGAGATTAGGCAACAGCCTCATCATGTAGGGCCTTAAAGGTCAGAGAAGGACCTTTTGCTCTTAGTGGCTTCATGTTCCCAGGTGTTTCTCCTACCTCTGCTCACTTTGTGCTGTCTACAGGGTTTGGTCATGTGCTTCCCACAGTGGTTTTGACTCTTCCATGTCACTTACAGTCCTTCTTTTCTAGGTTTGCAATCTTTCCATGTTTTGCTGATCATACTTTTTGGAGTCAGGTGACTTTTGTTTCCATTCCCAAATTGTCCCTTTTTAGTTATGTGATTTTTGTAAAAACTTATTGATGTCCACTGATCCTTAATTCAAAGGTTAGTGACATAATTAAATTGTGTTAACTTTGTTATCTTCTACACCACTGGTAGTCCAGTGCACTGTTAAATATTGTTAATTTTACCTGAGTGTGTGTTGGATACATCTGGTTCTCCCAATCTTCACTTATGGCACCCTAGAAGACCCTGCTATCATTTTGTGCTTTACCACAATCACTTCTGAATGCTGCCTCTGATTCCATGCTTACTACACTGAAAGCTATTCTTCAGAGTGCTCACAGTACTCTTTTAAGAAGGAAAATTAGCTAAAATCACTACCCTCCTTAAAACTCTTTCAATGAGTTTTCATTGCTGTTGGAGTAAAAATCAAAATCCTTAAAATCTTTTTGACGTCCTGCATGTCTTAGGTGCTACCTTGTCACTTTCTCCCCATCATTCTTTATGATCCTATTAAATTGTTTCCTCCTCCTCCTCTGTCCCCCTTCTCCTCCTCGTCCTCTTCTTCTTCTTCCTCCTCCCTCCTCTCCACCTCCTTTTCTTCCTCCTCTTCCTCTTTTTCCTCCTCCTCCTCCCCTTCTCCTCCTCCTCCTCTTCCTCCTTCTCCTCCTCCTTCTTCTTCATCTTCATCTTCATCTTGTATTTTTTGCAGTACTGGGGGTTGAACCCAGGGCTTCACACATACTTTGCAAGTGCTCTACCACAGGGCTGCACACCCAGCCCATTTTTAAGATCATTTTTTTATCATGAGACAGGGTCTCTCTAAGTTAAGCAGTCTGCTTCTGGCCTTGAACTTGCAATTCTCCTGTCTCTGCCTCCTGAGTTTCTGGGATTAGAGGCACATGACACTGCACCCAGTTAAACTGTCTTCTTTAACTTCCTTCTATGTGCTGTAAACCTTTTCCTTATCTGAGTTTTCACACATGCTATTATTTTCCTTGGATTTCATTTGTCTGTCTTTGTCTAGTACAGTGGCCATCTGTCATGTTTTCTGGCTGCCCAGCATTTGTGGTATATGGTTGTCCAATTGGAGGGACGTCCAGACTTAGGAATTTTGTCTTATCATGATAGAGAATGAGACTCTTTAGATTTCTTTGGAGCAAGTGGACAACCATTTGATCCACCAATCTGACCTATGATTGTCAGAGTTTAAAGGTAAATAACCTGAAGAAGGGAGAACCTATTACACTGATGAGGATGGCAGCAGAGACACCCAGCTTTTGAAAATGACAGTGGTTGCAAGGTCTGTTCTCTGGTGCAGAAGTAACTAAGGTGCTGGTGGCTTCTAAGGATGCAAGAAAGTTGGATTTTGGCAGCAACATGAACTGTAGCACTTCCTTCCCATTGGAACATTAGCAATTGAAGTAGTTTCTTCAACCAATCAGCTCTGTGGCATGTTTTTGACCACTGTGCCTAAAAGCTTCACTGGAGCCTGTTTCTTTGGCCCAACTCCTTTCATGTGTCATCAACAAAGATCAACTTCTGTTTCAAGAAGGAGAAGACCATGGCTGACAGAACTAGGTAATCCTAACTCATCCTTGAATCCTTAGGCTCTACTTCTCTGCAGAAAATCACTCCATTAACCCTTTCTCTCACTCATGATGATTAAGACAATTCTTCTGCCATAGTGTGTAGGCAAAACTCAAGACAACGTTGGGCATGGTATGCAGCCTCTATGGCTATCCTGCTGGGTTCCTATCTTAGCTCTTCTACTTAATTGCCATATGAGGCTTACCAAGGTTACCTATATTTCTGAGCATCAATGCCTTAATCTGTAAAATGGGGACAATCATAATATTTACCTTTCTTATAAAAAGATTGAGATTGTCCAAGATTTTTCTTTACTTGGTTCTATAATCAATACCCATGGAAGCAGCAGTCAAGAAATCAAAAGACACATTGCGTTGGGAAAAGCTGTTGGAAAAGACCTCTTTAAAGTGTTGAAAAATAAAGATGTTACATTGAAGACTAAGGTGTGCCCGACTCATGCCGTGATATTTTCAGTTGTATCATATAGTGCGAAAGCTAGACATTGAATAAGGTAGACAGGAAAAGAATTGATGCTTTTGAATTATAGTGCTTGAGACAAATACTGAATCTATCCTGGACTGCCAGGAACCCATAGATTTGTCTTAGAGGAAGTGTAAGCAGAGTGCTCCTTGGAAGCAAGGATGGCTAGACTGCATCTTACATATTTTGGACATGTTGTCAGAAGGGACAAGTCCCTGGAGAAGGACATCATGTTTGGAGTAGTGATGAGTTAATGAAAATAAGGAAGACCCTTAGCTGGATGTATTGACACAGTGTCTGTAACAATGGGCTTAAACATAAAAAATTATATGCCTGGCAGAGATGGGAATGTTTTTTTCTGTTGTATATAGGCTTGCAGTGAGTTAGATCAGACTCAATGATACCTAACAACAACAACATAGGTTGATTGTAAAGATGAAATGACTTATGCTTACCTGAGACCCCTGAAATGATCTCCAAAAATGCTCAGTAAACATTAATTAATGTGTTGTTGTTTCTCATAGTTTCTCCTATTTTCTTTTCATTCTACTTCTCAAAGACCGTAATTAAATGCTCACAGTTTGAAAATTTGATGAAGATATGCCTTCCACCTGGGTGGTAATAGGATGAAAGAGGGGCTTTTAATTTTGTCTCTCAGTATACTCCCCATTTCTTGGACAACATATGTGTATTTAATAAGTGCAGAGTAAGTGTTGCCATAGATCACAGGAACCAATTAAAGCCCTCCTCGCCTTCCAGGACACGGAGTCAGAGGACCTTCAGGAGCACCTGGTGTTCTGGAAGCATCATCCTGAGTTCCCTGATTTTACTGATGGTTTTTCATGACCTGCCCTTGACCCATTCCCACAGAACACAGCCCTGTCCCAGATGCTGTGCTTTCCCTCGACACCCTGATTTCTCTGGTTCTCAGCACTGAGAGCTTTGTGCTGATGCTGCACCCTCTGAAAGCTGTTTGATGCCAGATGGGAGAAAGAGAGCAGAGAGAACAGATTCCACTCATACCCTCCGAGACACTGAGAGAAATGGAAACAACAATTGCAACCATAAAGTACTGTATGTTGTGTGTTTTTTGTGAACTAAGCATGATTCCTAAAGCTTTGTATATGTATTTAATGCTCATCATACAATCCTATGAAGAGGATACTATTACCTGACTTTTTACAGAAAGTGAAAGTAGGAATTAGAGGGAAAGAAAGGAAGAAAAATAAGGTAGAGAAAAAGGGAGGGGCTGGGGAAAGGAAGGCAGCCTTTCTGATTGAAAATAGCTTCCCATGGCTGGGAAGAACTTTGGCTCCCATAATAAAAGCTTGACTGCTGAAGCAGAAGTAACTGTACAACTAATACAGAAGGAGAAATTATGAAAGATGACAAAGACGTACTATTCTCAGATCAGCTTTACAGTTTTGGTATTTTTATATGATTCCTTTCAACGGCTTGCTATCTGCAGCTTTCCCTCCCACCCTCAAAGTGCAATATAAAGAGTGGGAATAATAGAGTTAATTAAGAAATCTGCAGAGCTCATTTCTGGTTAATTGGCATTTTCCTATAAAATATTTAAAAATGAGCTTTGGTATTCAAAGACTGTCTTTTCAGAGAGTCATAGTTTTTGCTCCCAAGAATTCCCATCTGCAGGTGGGGCCTCCTATGTTGGGGTTGATTTTGGCATTTTCACAGATGCTGTCCAGCTACTGGTGTTTGGCTGGAAGTGGTGGGGGAGGAGGGAGATCTTATTGTGCATTTTCTGTGTTTAGATATTCCTGATGTCGTTTTATTTTACTTTTTCCAAAGAAAGGGAGAAACAGCCGGTGTGCCAGTTCTCTTGCAGGAACAGTTTTCTGGCTAAAGATGTTCTCCAATTGTAATGCACTTGTGCATTTCAACTAAACCCGGAGAAACACATTTTCAAAGTTAGTGGGGAAGGCAATTGCCAGAAAATCAGCTTCAAACT
>VMDO01006286.1:0-42500 GCA_007922755.1 Pedetes capensis | reverse complement strand
TTACAGGCATGCACCATAGCACCTGGCTATATGGCCCTTCTAGTAACTGAGATCTTTTGAGCTTGCTTGTGTTATTTATTTCATTTTCTTTATTTCTTTTTCTATGCTTGTCTGGTTGTGTTTGATTATATGCTGTGATTATACTTTAAAATATTTATAATAGTAATTGAGGTTTAGAATTTAGGTACCTCCATTCAAAAAGAATTTGAATATGTATCCCCCAGGGACTTGGGGTACTACCAGCCTGAGATCATCTCAGTCCAAAATCCAAAGTTGACATTTACTGAACAACCAGGTAACTCAATACTTTCCAATGACTAGCTTGCTTCTCGCCACTCTGTCCATGATCTTGAAGGTTCAGTTTTTGGGGGTATTAGTTTTCTGTATGTGGGGTTTCATGCTACACTTCCCACCTAGTTTGATTCTGGCTTTTCACACTTATTCCACCCTCAAAAACTGAAAACAGTTCAGGTTTCCTAAGATTGGAAAATTCCATCAGACAGAAGCAACTGCCATGTCTAACAGTTTCATTTTCCACATACAGATCTGACTTGACAATTCCTGCTATATTGTCAGCTTTCCATTGTTTTGAAGATTTATTTTAAAAAATTTAATCCAGCATTCTTAACTTATTTTCATCAGGAAGGTTTACTCAAATAATATAGCCTGCCATTACCTGAATATGGAAATCTAGAGGCCAATATTTTTTCTTTTCACTCATTCCCTGGGTTTTATCACTCTCATTTTTCTTCTGTGAGGCTGCTGCCTTTTGTGCTGTCCTGAACCTTTCTGCTGATTTTTGGCATGGCAGCTTGGATCTGTGGATTAGTGGTTTGTTTGATAGCTTGATAGTTTTGCCACATTTATGGGTGTCCTCTATAAGTCCTAGGCAATTCTGAAAACAAAGGCTATCTCTCCTTATAAATCATGGGAAGTAAATCTCATTGATGTGGAACTCCTCATTTTTAGACTTTTGTAATTTGATAAACACAGGTACAATTATGGTGTTTCATAAACCAGTAAGTTAAGAAGACTCTTCCTAGTAACATGACATAATGGATTTCTAGAATAAGTGTGTGTATTTAAATGTGCACATATGTTTGTAGTAAAGAATTTGATTTTGCCATAAGATTAGTTTGCTTATTGCTTTCAGCTTCTGGGAGGTAATCTATGCCATGCTTGGTGAGAATGTCCTTTCTCTGATAGGGGCTCGTCATGCCAGAAAGATCAACCATGTGATTTGAAGTGAGGACTTTGGGTCACCTGGTATCAACAGACCAGGAATCCAAGTTCATCCACATGGGCAATCCATCAATCATGCTTATGTAATGAAGTCCCAATAAAATCTCAGGACACTTAAGCTGATTGACAATACTTTGTGTGTATCATACTACATCAATACCAGGAGGATAATGTGGCCAGACTGCCAGGGATAGGATAATGAAAGCTTTGGGTTTAGAATCCCCGAGACTGTCCTATACATCTCTTTTTTGGATGATGCCATTCTCTGTCTTTCCCTATAATATCGATAACCATGACCAGAGTGGTTTTCAGTAAGTTTTGTGCATCCTTCTAGCAATTTAGCAAAACTAAGAGTGCTATAGAGAATTCTTGAACTTGCAGTTGTTAGATGTGAGGATAGTCTCATGGTTGAAGTTGTTCTTTCAATCTTTTCAGAGTGTGTATGCATTCATGCTCTTTGTGTGTGTGTGTGTGTCTGTGTGTGCACATGTTATAACTCTACAGAGTGCCTCACTAGGATGGATTATAGTCAGAACAGCCTGTTTGAAGCAAGGCTTAGCAGCTTTTCTCTTTGTATCTTTGAATCCTGCCTGCTGACTATGATACCCTTTCCATTGCTTTATAATCCAAAATTACACTTCAACTCTGGGAATGGGAACCCTTTCTGAATCCTAGCATGCTGTGTACCTGTCTGAAGTCTTGTTGCTCTGTGTCGACTTTGCCCCCAACTCTGCTTAAAGAAAGAAAGTAAACTCACAGAAATGTTTTTCCCCTGCCAAGATCTGGGACCTCATAAATCATGGTGACTAGAAATGTGATGATGGTCTCTTCTGTTCTTGAGGAGATGGGAAGAGGAAAGGTGTGTAGGTTCCCCACCACGGGTTTGCAGCTTTCCCCAGTGATGGCATGGTGAGAAGGATTCCAGTAGGTTAGCTCCTCAGCCCTGGCCAGCTAATTCTCTACTTGAACGTTCCTGCCATGAAAGCAGAGAGACATCCACCAGCGGAAGTCGGGCAGTTTAGTGTTTGCTATCTAACTCCTGGCAGTGAACAATGAAATTGTCAAGATTTCCTTTTTGTTCCCTTCCAAGCAGGCAGGGCCTCGTTTTTATCCCCTGGTTTAGCACATGAATCAATCCTTTTATATTTGATCAGTGGGGCTGTGTGTATTTTCAGAAACTGGCTTTATACCTGGCAGGCTTTCTTGTTGGGCAGTAGTTCTGCAAATGGGAAAGAAAATATGCAGATTCTCACACACCTCCAGGATGAATTACAAAGCAAAGGAGATTATTGTTTTCTAGCCTAGTATTTGGTTTTGGTTGTTTTGATACTTAGAGATAGGCCATTCTGTACTTAAGTTACTAAAAAAAAAGCATTAAAAGAAATGATATTTTCCAGAATGTAGTTGGTAGAGGGCAGAGGCATACACACAAATAAAAACAGATAGGAAAAGAAGGAATATCTCATAAATATTTTTATGTCTGTAAAGTTTAATGTACATGAATGATATGTTTTTCATTTTCTAACAATGCCTTTTTTTTTAAAGGGTCAATCCAGCTTGACTTAATTCCTGTGCTATGTCGTTTATAAGGCACTCTCCAAGTAAAGTATTTTCTATGCCTCTTAGTACAAATGTGGAAAGATTTTGTGTCAGTTAACACATTAGGGACCTTTGTCTATTGAATATCTATAGCCAAAAAAATCCCAAGAAGATTTGGAGGCTGACATAGGTGCAGGAAAATATAGGATTAATGTCTCTAAGAGACCTGAAAAACACAGATTGACATCGAAGAAAAAATTAGAGTAGATCTTGCTTTGCTGAATGTTTAGCTAGAGGAGTTACTTTTGTTGAAATCAATCTCCAGTACAATTAAAATCTGATTTATTATATGAATGTTCATCTTCACCCAGATAAATGGATATTAGTGTATCCCATAGATTGGATTTACTTATTCTGGTTTTAAAAAGTGTTCAGTGCAGATTCATACAAGCTCAGAGTTTTGTTGAACTTAAAATACTAATAAATAAAAGCTCGATTCCCTGGACAAAATGATGAAAATCATTGTAAAATTATTTAGAGAATTCTCCACATTTTGGTGTCCTAACATGGAGTGCATGGATGAGCTTAGGGACTTCCACAGATGAAATTAGGTAGAATATTGTATTGGTGCATATGAACAATTTTGGGGGAGAAGATCTATTTCTTTGGTTCTTAAAGGGCTTCAGGACCATCTTGAGTTTAGGTATGATGCACAGAGGATGTGCTATAAAATGAATGTTTGGTCTTCGTGTTGATATCCCAGCTCCTGATGTGATGACATTAGGAGTGAGGTGTTTGGGAACATTTGAGATCATGAGGACAGATCCTCGTGAATGTGATTGACAACCATATAAGAACATGAAAACCTCCCTCCTTCCTTCTGCTACATGAGGTCACAACAAGAAGATGGTCATTGATAAACCATGGTATGGTACCTTGCAAGACACTGAATCTGCCACCAACTTGATTTAGGACTTCCTCGCTTTTTGAACTATGAGAAATAAATTTGTTGTTTTTAAGCCACCCAAGTTATGGTATTGTATTATAGCAACCTAAGTGACTAAGACAGGATACTATAGCACTTGTGTGCTTACTCAGTCTAGAATAGAAGCATGGCCAGAGCTATGTGATGATCCTTTTCATTTTGGAGGCTCTGTTTTCAGAATAATAAAACATGTTTTAGTTCGTCATGGGGAAATAAAGTAAGTACTGGGACCTCCTCGGGCTTGTTATTATCACCCCTTTCAACTTAAATATGTACTTTCTTGGCTCTTGAAGGCTGTGCCAAGATGCTGGGTGGTATCTTTATTGAATATTCTTTCTATGTACTAGGGAAACTTTGTGTGTGTGTGTGTGTGTGTGTGTGTGTGTGTGTGTGTGTGTAACTGAAAAGTGATAGGTACTGAACATATGTGTATTCAGTGAATGAATAAATAAAACACATATAAAATAAATGAATTGCCATATAACCAGAATAATATGTAACATCTTCTTAAATGAAACCCCTGCTTAGTTTAAGTAGAAAACTAGAAACAGAGATTTTTAATTAATGAATAAAAATTGTATATTTCTGGTACAACCTGGTGCTTTGATGTATGCATGTCCTGTGGAATGGCTAAATCAAGCTAATTAATGTATGGATCCCCTCCTGCACTATCATGTCTCTATGTATGTGTATGTGTATGTGAAAGGAGTCAGAGACAGGTTTCCATCTGTTCCCACTGGGACAGGAGAAAGAGATGACAGTGCTCATCAGTGATTTTGTCTGTGTTCTCACAAAACTTTTTCCCAAAGCGGTAATTTCTCTTTCTAAAAAAATTTCAGCTATCCACATTGATAAAGTCAATCTTCAAGTGTATTGTTTATGGTCTCTTCTGGATAACTTTGAGTGGACTGCTGGATACAGCATACGATTTGGCCTCTTCTATGTTGATTTTGAAGAACCTGGTAGACCCCGAGTGCCCCACACATCAGCCAAGGAGTATGCCAAGATAATCCAAAACAATGGTCTGGAAGGACCCCTATAAGGAAGGTGGAGAGGAAGCCTCTGGTTCTGGAAAGGAAATCTGCTTTTGTCATGATCTCTTAGACAACCTCAATTTAACTTGGAGCCAGCTGATCTGTGATTATGAAGCCTGAATATATGAAGCCTTGGAATGCATTTAATGATGGCCTATGTATTTTGTTCAATGATTTTTTTTTAAAGTAGAATACAGAACCAGTGAAATTGAATTTTATATTGAAAAATCAGATATATTTGGAAATTTCAGTTTATATCTTTAGAAGTTTGTCTAGAAAATATAATGCAAAATTTACAAAAATAATATGATGGAAACTCTAGCAGCAGACACCTTATTTAGAGGCCTACTGATTCAGGCTATGTGCCTATTTTTGTTTAGTAGATCCATTCATGCATAGTCCATAATTTTTTCACTGTTGGAGGTAACATAAAAAATTGCATTAAAATTAACTTCGCATAGTTATGCATTGTATTCAACAAAGGAATTAACTGATAATTGATTTAATAAAATGTATTTGGCATATGTTTTGTCTATGTTTGGACTTGGATAAATACATCTTTCTCTTGTCTAATGAACTTTTGGAAAATAATAAGTAATGAAATGCATTCTACTTCGAATGGGAGAAAAAGTATTTGAGTGTTGATGTTTACCAAAAAAAGGTTTCAGAACAAGGCCAATTTAAAAGCAAAGTGATAAATAGGGCCTGATCTCTATCTTCAGGTATTTCTTTGTATTTTTGATTTTAGAATTTCATGACATAAAAACATGAATTCAATGACCAAAATCAGGGAAGCCCAGTTGGGGCAGGGATTCATTCCATTGGTAGTTTAATGTGTGAGGTGCACAAGGGGTTAACTGGAGTTGGACGTTTGATTGAGCTTCCTTAGTAGGGGTCAGTAGCAGATGCTTCTGGACTCCATGTTTCCCCTTTTCCCCCTCCAGTGTGCCTTTCATATATGTGGAGTTTTGAGCCTCATATCCGTATTTCAGTAGTACTTATTAAGACCATGTATGAATCAGGCTGGAAAATAAGAGGTTAAGTATTATCCCCACTCTGCAGACTGAGAAACTGAGGCTGTTATAGTCCTTCATCTTTCTCAAGTCACCTTAGTACTTGTTAACTGGCCTGGCACTTTCTTGACATCAGCCCTCGGTCTACCACCTCACAGATCAGGGTGCTGTTGAAGTCTTCTCTGCATTTTTTGAAGACAGGATAAAGGAAAGGAATAGAGTTGATCACACAGGAGAAAACAGGTAACAGGGTTTTCTGTCTTCTTATTCTGCTTCCTTGAGGAAACTGTGCCTACTTTTGGTATTTATATAAGGCTTTTTCCCTGAGCAGCCAAGATGGCATTTTTTCTTTTATAAACTGTGGTCAATTTCTGGATCGTTTTCATGTTCATTATCAGGGAATTATTTATAGCAAAGAGCATACCCTCAGTGACTTTGGACAGATTAAGAAAGAAATGGTCACGGTAGTTCAATAAACGTGGATGCACTGGGGAAAATTATATTAAGATTAAAATGGTATACACAGGAAATTCTATTACATCTTTGCCACTGGTTTGTTATTTTTATTGTTCAATGAGACATTATCTCACAATTTGTGTTCATTTAAGAAGCACATTTCCAAATCTTATTTCATTCTTTTCCTATCCAGCCTGTCTTGTTCATTTTTATCATGTGTCTTACTTACAATTTATGTGTTCTCTTGTATTATCTTATAAGACAACCGAGTTTTCCTTTTAATTAGGATGCTGCTTTGAGTATTACTTATCCTACAGGGCATATTTGCAAGTTTTACAACAATACAAATGAGCCCTGTGTTTTTGTCACCAAAACCAGAAAATTAATATTCACATTGTAAATAAAACAATCTGTCACCTTTGGTCTACCAGGTGAAATAAACACGTTCACTGTTAATGCCCAAGCTTCACAGAGCTGTGGCCTGCTGCTGCTCTCGGATGGATTTTAAAGGCCAGCTCTTCATCTTGAGATGGATAACACAAAGGGTGTTTCCCTAATTAGCCCTGTAAATTAGTATTGCCATGAGGTTAACGTGCAGATAACAAACAAACAAATAAAAAATTAAACTCACTAACTGAAAGCCTAACAGCTCCTGCAGTATTTCAATTAATGTTATTTTTAATTGCTTGTGTTAGCATTTGAGAACAAGATTGATTGGCTTTTGCCTATCAAGGAAGTGGAACTTGACTTCTTTAAGTGAAAAAATAGGAGTTGTTAATTATATTTAAAAATCTGTACGTACTGTACTTAGATGTCTTGAAGGGCATCAGAGGCTTGTAAAGCACATGTTATATGTCTCTTTTATCTAAGGGGAAACTTGGATATCACAATGATGGATTAGGTCTACTTCTACTTATTTCTTCTCTGCTTCTTCCTTGCTTTTTTTTTTTTTTTTTTTTTTTTTTTTTTTTTTTTTTTTTTTTTTTTTTTTTTTTTTTTTTTTTTTTTTTTTGTCTTTTCTCATGATAGTGTGAATATATGTTATTTACATTCTGGGAATCACCTTTAAGAAAACTATTTTGGTTACCTTTTTCACAGTTTATATTTTAGAGCAAATGATTTCTGAATTGCTGACAACATATAGAACATGACAGTGGACTCTTCTGGTTTCTGATGTGTAGGGATTCGGTTATCTAACTCCCGAGACCATCAGAAGGAATTGTTCACCTGGGCCCTATATTGAATGAAAAAGTACAAGTTCTCATTAAGAAAGCTGTAAACTAAGAAGCTGGCAACATTAGTAATTGGCAGTGTAGTGCCAGTTAGGTTTTTGTGTTCTGGGGATTTGTGTTTGGTCTGTAGCTTTTAATTATTTTTATGAACTAGGGAATAATGAATACATTTGTAATATATTGAAAAAAAATTCCCCGACACTGACTGACCAAAAAGTAGATTTATAAGATAATCCTTAAGCACCAATTCTATTACTCAGTGCCAGGCAGAAAGAAAATAGGATACTGAGCTTCATTACTGAGAGTGCAGAATATAAATCAAAGCTGATGGAATTAATACTGTTTAATTACTAGCAAGACACCTCACCTGGAGAACCCATATTCATCACTCCTCATAACATTTTAGGCTCTAGTTGTCCTGGGAGGGTTACAGTGCAGAGCCCAAAGTATGATGAGCTTTAAAGAGTGAAGTTAGAAGAAATTTTGACATACAGACCCTTTGTGGTGGCCTTTAGAAGTGTGGGTAATGGCAACAGGAAGGGAAAATAAATCTTACAGACTAAAGCAGAAGATAGGATTGGGAGGCGTGGTTGAATTGCTGGATTAGGGTTATGGGGAACGGTCGCTCCGCATTTTGAGAAGTGAGGAGTGTTTAGTTACCTCTTTTAACAAACATTTTATTAGCATATATTAATTGTACAAAATAATAGGGCTCTCTGTTTTTATTTTTTCATGGTACTTGGAGGTTGAATCCAGGGCCTTCCATATAACTTTTGTGAGTACTGTACCACTGGGCTGCACCCCCAGCCCATTTATTATATTTTCTGAGTCAGGGCTTTACTAAGTTAAGCAGGCTGCTCCTGGCCTCAAACTCACCATCCTCCTGCCTCTGCCTCCCAGTTCACTGGGATTCCAGGCATGTGCCATGATGCCAGTCTAAAATAATGAATTTCATTGTGACATTTTGGTACATGCACATAAAGTGCTTTGATCACATTCACACCCCTATTACTATTTCTTATTCTTACTCCCCCTTCCCCATACCCTTGTAAGGAGTGTTCCTTGAAGAGGCTATCCTGGCCTCTGTGTGTGTCATGTGACCAATGACTGATTCCTGTGATCTTCTCTGCATGGCTATCTGTATCTGGTATCAGGTAAATATGGCATCATCATCAGAAGCCTGGGCTCTGCAGCCAGTTCACCTGGATTTTCATCCTGGCTTTGATGTTTGCTAGCCAAGTGACATCAAGCAACTTACTGACACTCCCTGTGCCTCAGTTTCCCCATGTGTAAAGTTAAAGCTTTTATGAGAGTTAAATAAACTGGTATGAATAACATATTTAGAGCACTTCGTAGAACATGGTAAGCACGTGGTTAGCATTAGCCACTATTTTTAATGCTCAAACTTCTCCACACGGAGTCTCTGGCATTTCATCAATTACAGTTTAGGTTTCTTACTCTGGGACTGTGTCTGGTTCCCACAGAAGTTTCTATCCATGGCGTTCTTCTCTGACAAGTTGGATTTACTGTTTTGCCTGTGTGTCTCTTCAATTTCAGTGGCAGCGATTTTCTCTAAGACCTTAATTCTTTGATGACTTTAATAAGAGACATTAGTTTTCATTGATTTGGCTTGATTCTTTGTTGTTAGGATGAGAAAGATAACTTCCAAACTCCTTGAGTGCTGGACCTGATACAAGAAGGTGCCATCATTTTTATTGTCATTGTGGTTGAAGATGTTCAGCATGGAAATCAGCACATGTTTATAAAACTCAACTGTGTGATGCTTTGTAGGGATCCAATGTCTCAGACAAGATACTTCTTCTCCAAAGAAGCTCTTAGACTCATTAGGCAACTTGGACAGAGACCTGAAATATTAGATAGACCAGGCTGGGTGAATTCCCCAAAGGGTGAGAGCCTTCTATAGGCAGAAGAAGGGGCACTTTCTACTAGCTAGTATGAGCAGAGAGGGTTTCACGGTCAGAGGAATACAATATAAAAATAATGTAAGTAATAACATGATAGTAATAATAGAAGTGAAAATAGGGAAGCAGAAAGCATAAGGCATCTGAAAAACTGAGGGGCAGTACTCTACTCAGGTCAGTTCATCTTAGGGAAGAGAGATGGCAGTCGCAACTAGAATGTGAAGAGTCTGTGATGTGCTTCAGAGAAGTTTTGGGTTTCTCTTAGAGCAGATTTGAAGATTTCTGAGCAGGATCGTGATGGTATGAAAGGAGCATTTTGAAGAATAGCAAAGGAACTGGAAAGAACCAAATAGATCTCTCTCTCTCTCTCTCTCTCTCTCTCTCTCTCTCTCTCTGTGTGTGTTTCTTTAAACTTTATTTATTTAGCAATTTTTTAAGTTGTTGTTGTTGTTAGGTGCTGTCGAGTCAGTATCGACTCATAGTGACCCTCATAGGATTTTCAATGGCTGACTGTTTCCGGATTGCCTTGGGAGTGGATTGCCAGATCCTTTTCCCATTTTTGCAATGGTGGGAATTGAACTCAGGACCTCAGAGACTGCAGCTCAGTGCTCTACCAACTGAGCTAAATCCCAGCCCGTTTTTTAGTTAGTGTACAATTTAATGGATTTCATTATGACATTTTTATACATGCATATTGTTGTGCATTGCTCACATTCACTTTTTTGTTACCCTCTTGTGCTATTGCAAAATACAGCTGATGGGTTAAGGGAGCTATTTGAAGTGGGAACAGCATATCTGAAAAGTTCATATATAATTATAATTAATGCATTAGAATTATAGGGGGATTTAGGTGCAACTTGATCTTATCACATTCTGGAAAAGAAAGGACATTAGTGGAAAAACTGGGAAACCCAAAATATAGGCTATGGTTTGACTAATAATCTTTACCATGGTTAACTTAGTTTTGATAAATACACCATAGTTACCTAAGATGTTACTGTTAGGGAAGCTGAGTGCAAAATATACAAAACTTGCTGCATTTTCTTTGCGGTTGTTCTTTAAATCTAAAATTATTCCCAGCAAGAGGATTGCAAGTTCAAGGCCAGAGACAGCCTGTACAATTTAGAGACCCTGTCTCAAAATAAAGGTTAGAAAAGAAGGGCTGAGAATGCAGCTTAGTGGTAGAGAACTTACTTAGCATTTGCAAGACTCCGGGTTCAACTTTCCAGTACTGTAAGAAAGAATTCCAAAATAATAAGTTAAAAATATACATGGACAAAGCTTCATAATATATCCATAGACTATAGTATATACATATATAACACACATATTTTATTTCTATATAGATAATTTACATATACTAAGATAAAAGATAGGAAACAAATTCCCAGAGTCAATGTCTTGATATTTCCTGGTTTCTATCTGGGTTGTGGTATTATAGCTAGTTTTTTCTCCTTTATAGTTAGGTTTTACATTTTATACACTTAGCTTCTATTTTCTTTTTACTTTGCTTATTTTATTTTATTTTATTTTTTGAGACAGAGTCTCCCTCTTGCTGCATAGCTCAGACTAATCTGGAACTTGCTATGTATCTCAGGCTGGCCTCAGACTAGAGGTAATCCTTGGCCCTTAGCCTCCAAGTACTGGGATTACAGGTGGGCACTGCCACAGTCTGTCTATTTTCATTTATTTTAGAAAAATATTTTGAAAAACAAATTTCAGTGGCCCAGGTGGTTCACTGGACATTTGGATGACAGAAGTGGGTAGGCCTACAGTGGTTCTGTGAAGGAGCCATGATGTAGTGAACATAAATTGGCCACTGTGCATATTGCTCCAACTAGGTGCATATTCTGGCAACAAAGCATTTGCAAAGTACTTACTACAGTCTTGAGATGTTTAAAAATTAACTGCTTCCTGTAGTGTATAATCACTGATTCATATACAACTCTGCTGCACATAATGATTTTCTGTTTTTGACCAACATCGTCTCAAACCCTTCCTGCTCTGCCCACTTTATCTACAAGTTCAATTTGCTTAGTATTCATTAACATTCACAGGAGTGAGATCATATGGTATTTGTTTTTGTGTGGGTGGATCATTTCATTTAACATAATGTCCTCCAGGATCCTTCATGTTGTCCTAAATGATGGAAGTTCATGTTTTTTCATGTCATCTGTCCCAAATGATAGATTTTGTTCTTTTTTTAAGCGTGAATAATATTCCCTTTTGAGTGAGTACCACATTTTCTTTACCCATTCATTTGGTGATGGGCACTCAGGTGGATTTCATATCCAAGGTGTTGTGAATAGTGCTTCAAGGAACAAGGGAGTGCAGATAGCTGTTAGAAAGACTGATTCCATTTCCTTTAGCTATGTGCCCAGTAATGGGATTCCTGGGTCATATGGTTGTTCTGCTTTTAAATTTTGAGGAAACCTCATATGGTTCACAATGGCTGTGCTGATTTACACATTCTCATCAACAGTGTCCAAAAGTTCTTTTTCTTCTAAATCCTTGCTAATACTTGTTATCTTTCATCTTTTGGATAATAACCATTCTTACAGGTATAAAGCAACATACCCATAATGTTTTTTAACGTTTTTGTATTTGCCTGCCCTTCCAAATGGTGAACAGCTTCAGGACATATTTGTCTTTATATTTCCTGTTGTTGTTGTTGTTAGGTGCCGTCGAGTCGATATCCGACTCATAGCGACCCTCTGTACAACAGGGGAAACACTATTGTCAGTGCTTCTCTGCCGTTCATAGGGTTTTAAATGGCAGGTTGATTTTTGGGAGGGGGTTGCCAGGTCCTTCTCCCAGCCTACAGCTTCTGGTGTTCCCAGGCGGTCTCCCATCCAGGTACTAACCAGGCCTGACCCTGCTTAGCTTCAGAGATCTGACGGGATCGGATACCACAGGGCTACAGCTGCAGGCATATTTCCTGTAGCTAGCATGATATCTGGCACATCTGAATACTCTATAAATGTGCATTAAGTCATTGATGCAATAGATGGTATGTAGTTAAATTCTTGTTTGCAATAGAAACATAAGATGTAAACTGACTTATCCTGATAAATATCCTATAAGGTAAATTCTAAAATTATTGTCTTTATTTTACAGATGAGCAAATTGAAGGAGAGGAGATAAATAACTTGTATAAACTGTAGATCTGTTAAGTGGTGGATTTGGTGTGGAAGCCCATACAATCTGTTTGCAGACATCATCCTCCTCTGACAAAGCTGGGGTTGAGGCAGACCTGGCACCCAGGGCTTCTGGCGCCTGGTAGTTTGCAGAGGGCTGCCCTGAAACAGAGTGCAACCCCATGGCAACCCTTTAGGCACAAGATCCTCTGTGTCTTTGGAACTGCAGTCAGTTTCCCATACCTCAAGGCTTAGTAGTAGGCCAGCACTTTCTTTCTTTCCTCACACTACCATCAATAGTACAAAACGTTATTCTCTGTGGTTCCACATCCACCCGGGCTATTTTATTTTTGAATCATGGCATTTGATAAACTTGGTAGTCTTCCCAGAAATGACATGGACCAAAGCAAAACTTTTTTCCATAATTAAAGTTTTGCACTTCTGGTCACTGTTTGAACAGATGAGGGGGTTAAGCATTTGGCTGGTGTCATATACCCTTGGATTTGATTGCAGCTCTACATTTTATAGAACATGTGACCAAGCAACTCACTATACCTTTGGTTTTCATGTTTCCTATCAACAAAGTGAAAATTAAAAGGAAACTAACTACTTTACTAGGGGCCTGTGGTTTAGTTCATTTGGAAGAGCGCTGCTCTGTACTCTATGAGGCCCTAGGTTTGATCCCCAGCACCACAAAAATGGGAGAAGGATGTGGCAACCCACTCAGGATGCAATCCCAAAACTATCAGCCATTGAAAACCCTGTGAATGGCAGAGAAACACTGACATTGTGCCAGGCATGGTGCAGTGTTGAGGAGTGTTTCATTCTGCTGTTCACAGGGTCACTATGAGTTGGACCTGACTCAATGGCACATAACAGCAACAACTTTATAGGGCTCTAGATGGCACCTAACAACAATAAGAAGCAGTGGAAGTTAAATGGCATGATATCTGTAAAATAACATAGCACATTGTCTAGTAAATGATAATTACAAGGTCCAGTAACTGGAAGTGATTGTTATGATTTTCTACTAAGGCTAAAGGCCCAAAACTTAGGAAACTAATTTTATTTTTTATTTTCAAGTTAACATTTAGTTGTATCAATTTTCTAATGCAAATGAAAAAGCAAGCAAATACAAGTCCTGAAAAGTTAATTTTCAGTAAAAAACTATGAATTCTAATAATGTTTTTACCTATTTCACATCAAAACTTTCTTTTAAACTAAGTGCTGTATATATATAGAGGATGCCTATATATCTATATCTATATCTATCTATCTATCTATCTATCTATTTATCTATCTATATTGGGATGAAAATTTTCCTTTTTTTCTGTTTTTAGAATGTGTTATATGCTTGTAGGTGCTAGCATTTATTGGATTAATGCCATCTTTTGAGGAAATGTCATAAAACACATTGCTGCCATAGTTCTATTCAATTTTGAGAAAAGTAATACATAGATAAGATCTTTTAAAAATGTTATGCATTTTTGGCATCTTCTTTATATATATCACTTATATATACATTTTGTATATTTATGTGTATATATTGTAAATATATATATTTATTGGAACGTATAAGATTACTCTTTTTTTTTCTCATGCTCATATGACTTCCTTATTCCTTCTGTCAGAAGTAAAGCAACTGATTTTGGTCAAGCGGACACTCTAGCAGGGCCAAGAGAGCAGCTCACCCTTCCTGAACTTGAGTTCTGATCCAGTGCTCTATTACTTTCCCAGATCCATTCTGCCCAGGGGATGTAGGGCTGTTTGCTCAAAAGGGCACCACTTTTCAGAGCTATTGCTTGCCAAGTGATGACTTAGGGATTGTCCCACAGCAAATATAATTCTGTGGTGTGCCCCTTGCTCCTTCTGTGGATTCAGTTCCATGCCATGCATGTGACCAAGCAACTCACTATACCTGTGGTTTTCATGTTTCCCATCCACAAAGTGAAAATTAAAAGGAAACTTAACTACTTTACTGGGGGCCTGGGGTTTAGTTCATTTGGAAGAGTGCTGCTCTGCACTCTATGAGGCCCTAGGTTTGATCCCCAGCACCACAAAAATGGGAAACATTTTTTGGTACCACTCCTATAGCAATGAAGAAGCATGATGGTGAAGTTACAATGCTTTCCATTCTCCTGCAAATGTTGCTCTCTCTCTCTCTCTCTCTCTCTCTCTCTCTCTCTGCCTGTCTGTAAACTACAATACACAGTTCTGATTACTTTGATAGACTGTGAATTGATTTGCGTGCAAGATGGAACTAGTGGAAGGTCTGGCGGGGAATAAGCATTTTTTCTACCCTCTGCATTTCATTTTTGTACAGTAGAACGCATCCCTGAAAACCTTCCAGATTCACTACCTTCTTATTCCGATGTCTATTATCGTTCTGCCTGATGGCAAACTTCTCCTTATTGACTCTAAATTACATTTAATCCTGTTAGGATCACTTTTCATTGAAAGGCATGCGTTGTGATGGCATTGAGGGGAATCCAGCAACTCAGATGCCCAGCCAGAGGAAAATAAACTCTCGCAGCTTTTGAATGCTTGTCATTTTCATGCTGGGCCCAGCTGTGCAGCCTCATGAAGGATGGAGCGGATGGGGGTGCTCACTGCAGATAATGGGGAGCTCCCAGGCGGTGTGGAGAGCTCCCCACCACAAGAAAATCATCTTCTGAGCCCAGTGGACTAAGAACCAAAGACCATTTTGAGCTAAGACAGTATAATTCTATTAGTGAGAGCCCTTGCAGGGGGAAATTGCCTGTGTTAAAATCTGTGCACGAATTAAAATAACAGGGCTAAGGGGGAAAATATCTCTATAAAAGGCTTTATGGCTCTAGTGGATAATAATATCCATGTCACATTAGGATGTGGGGACCTAAAGATATGGGACTTTTTTTTTCCCATAGCATATTGGTCTCCTTTTCTCAAGTTTAGCCTGTGCAATAAATCTGTTCTAGAGTGCTTATTTGATCAATTTGAATGCTGTGCCAAAGCCTGCTATTGTTTCTTATTGAGAAAAAGTAGAAAATAAGGTCTGCCTATCATTGCTGTGTGTTGACACCTCATAAGATGGATGTCATCTAAAAGCTCCATTTGGGCTAAATGTATTGAATGTATAAATTCCCTGTAATTTGCACAGGATTCTGTGGCGACAAGTACTGTTACTGTTGCTGTTTTGATATGGCATGTAAAATCTATTTAAATGCCCATCTCAGTTTAGAATAGATTCATTAGAAAGGGATGAATAGATAAAAAACAAACAAAAAACAAAAAACAAAAAACAACTGTCAGCACAAATGCTGCTCGTTTTCTAGGATGACAGAATTCTGAAGTCCCAAGGACTGTCTAACAGTTGCACAGCTCGGTCACATATGACAGCCCCACCCAAAGATGCACCCTCTTCATTCACTGGACAATGGCTGCAAGCTTAAACCTGATGCTACATTTCCCTCATTCCAGGTCAATGACAACGTGAGCAATGGGCTGTCATGTATTTGAAAATTTGTGCCATGTAAGTAAAGAAAGACACAGTTGATAATTCTATGAACAGACGAAAGCAACATTTATTCTAGAATTAGGCAATACTGAAACAGATGATTCTTTGAGCTCTAACACCGGGCTAAGGAGTTCAGTGCTAATGTATCTCTCACCTAACCTATAGCAAAATTAAGACAGTTGCCAACTCATCTATTTCCTCCTGCCTGTCTTCCCTCCCCCCTTCCTGCCATTCTCTCTTTTTCATCTTTCCTCCTTTCTTCTCTGTCTCATGACCTTCTCTTCCTCATTCTCTTCCTCCTTCATCAGATATTGGTTAACCTGCCTTGGTTCGGGTATCCTACAGGCACTGTGAGCACACTTTCCGGAGATAGGCACAGCTTTGTTCTTCATGAATTTATAATTTATGTGGCGATGGTGCTGGGTTACCAGAGAGGAAGACCAGGTCTATGATTAGGGGACCAGGAAAGGAGAAACCACTCCCCTCTGCCCTGTTTAATTTTTATTTTTTGCAGTACTTTTCAGTTGAACCCAAGGCCTCACACATGCTCTTTCAAAGTGCTCAGCCACTAAGCCATTTTCCTAGTCTACTTTTCGCTTTGTATTTTGAGACAGGGTCTCCTGAAATTACACAGGCTGCTTCTGGCCTCCAACTTGCGATCCTCCTGCCTTGGCCTCCCAAGTCACTGGGACTAAAGCTGTCAGCCAAAGCACCTAGGCCTCCCCCTTGGAAAAAAGAAGTTTAAGGACATCAGCAAGTGGGCCTACTAGAAACTCCTAGCAAATCTTCCCTCCAGCAAAAACCACAAGACAACAAACCAACAACTGTGTTTTGACCAAAATAACTAAAGGAAAGCACCAGAAAACAGATAGGCAGCAGGCCCAATCCTGCAGAGCACAGGAACCCAGGATGGCTGTACAGAGGAAGGAAGGGGACCCCTGGCCTCTGCCACTCCATGCCCCTCTTGGAACTAGGAAAGACCTAGTTCCCTACCCATGGGGAGAAGGTGAGCGAGAGCACCCAGGCCCCTGTCACCACCATGGACACCCACACTCTTCGTTTGGACCCTCCTGCAGTCCTCACCAGCTCTGAGCCTAGCAGAGGGAGCGCCACAGATTTTGTAGGTGGAGGAGCCCATGCCATGGCCCCAGCACCCATACGTTTTCTGCTCTGCTTGGTCTTAGATCTGGAGCCACTGCCATAGTGGGCCCAGGTCTGGGCGCAAGAGCCATTGTGTCTCTCCAGCTCTCAGCAGAGCTGCCGCCACCCCTTATACCAGAGCACAAAGCCACTGCAGAGCCACTCCATCCTGCCATCTGAAGTCTGCCGCACCTCCCCTCAGGGCTGAGCTGCAGAGGTCCCAGAGGCCCAACCTACTGGAGCCACCACCCCTGGTGTCTCTCTCCTGCCGCCTAGGGACCTCGGGTCTTTTGCACACCAGCAAAGCCATGCGTCTCTGCACCACAGCTGACACTGTGCCATACCCACTGGGGTCTCCAGCCTCTAGCAGCCAGAGATGCGGCCCAGCCCTCCAGATTGGCAGCTGATGTCACACCCCACCCTCAGGGATCCAGAGGCTCAGTTAACCTGCGTGCACACGGTTCCTGGGGTGAGCAGATGCAGGATCTTGTGTCCTGGGGAACCAGCCTTGGCTGAGCTGTGCCCTCCTGGTCTGACAGCCCCAGGTCCTACCTATCTAGAACTGGATGAGCTTTCTGGCCCTGGAGCTGCTGGGGTGACCCGCCTCTTCACAGAACTGAGCCATGGCTATGGTGCTTCTGTTCATGCGGTCCAAGACACAGTGTCATTTTGCCATCTTTGGGTCCTGCCACTGCACATCCATCCTCAAAGATCCTGGGCTACCTGCAGGTCCCATCATCCCAGGGTCCAGGGACATCACTGTGTGATACCTCATTTCCTGGAGCTCAGACTACCCTTGTGTCCTGTTAGGTCAGGATCTTGATATAAAGTTGTACCCTGTTTCCCAAAGTCTAAACCTTTGGAACACTCTTTCTTCCGCAGGGACATACCAGTGCTGACTGCTGGCCCCAGGATCAGAATCACAATTACAGTCTAGTCCCCTGGGTCTGGGCTGCTGTGGTGTCTCCCAGAGCAAGAGACTCCAGCTTTGTTGGAGAATGGCACTCACCATTGTGTGCCTTGGAGAGTGAACTTGCACTTCAAGTCTCAGGTGCTACAGAAGTTTTGCAAGACCCTTAGTCCAATAATCTGGCTCTGCAGCTTTCCCAAGCATGTGTGCCCTGGATCCCAGCACCATTGTAGCTGCCCATGAACTGTGTTGGACTCAACACCAAGGATGGATCCCTTCGAATAAGGCTTTCCACTCTGAAGAAGGGAAGTAGCAAGATCTCTGAAGTCTTTGCTCTGATAACCCATGTTAGCCACCATCAGTAGTCTTGCAGCTTCGAGCACAGAGGCATATGCAGTCATTGCTAATGTCAATCTCAACTAAAATTTCTATGCAAAGACTTGCCACTGTTCCACATGGAACCACAGGCACCACACCCTACACACCTGGTACCTGCAGGCACATCTGCAAGTACAAAGCTTCCCCTGTGAAAGCAACTATGTAAAGCTTGGAAGAGGAATCTGCACCACCAAATGTGCAAGCAATACTGTGGGGATATAAGAAACTTGAAAATCAAGGAAAGATGACATTACTAAAGAAATGCAATAATTCTCCAGTAACTGACCCCAAAGAAATGGAAAGTTACAAATTAGCTGGAAAGGAAGTCAAAATTATGATCTTAAGAAAACCCAGTGAGATGTAAGAATACAATAGATGAATTAATGAAGTCAAGAAAACAATTCATGATCTGAAAGTTTAACAGATATAGATATGAAAAAAGAACAAGAGATATGGACATTGGGATCTATGAGGCTTAAAGGTCCCTTAATAAATTTAAGTCAAAGTTGTCCTCTCCAAGCCACATTGTAATCAAATTATCTAAAGTCAAAGAAAAAAGAGAATCTTTAAAGTAGTAAGAGAAAAACATTAAGCTACATAAGGGAATCTTCTTTAGAATACCAGTGGATTTCTCAGCAGCAACCTTGTGAGTCTGAAGAGAATGGGATGACATATTCAAAGTACTGAAAGAAATCTTGGTCAAGAATACTATACCCAGCCAAACTATCCTTCGGAAATGAAGGAGTTATGAAGTCTCTACAAACAAAAGCTGAGGGAATTTATTAATAATAGTACTACCTTTCTAGAATGTTTGAGGGAGTTCTTCAAGCAGAAACAAAAAGATAATAATTATAATCATGAACATATATTAAAGCATAAAACTCACCAGTAGAGGTAAAACATAGTCAATCCAGAATATTCTGATTTTAATGGTAGTATACAAATCAAATGTATCTTTACTGTGAAAGTTAAAGCCAATTCCAAATACATAAAATGGCCAATAAGTATATGAAAAGATGGTCAACATCATTAATAATGAGAAAAATGCAAATTCAAACCTCTATGATATACTACCTCACACTCATTGTTGTAGTTAGATACCTTCAAGTCAGGTCCAATTCATAGGGACCTTTTTGCAGTTTTCAATGGCAGATTGTTTTGGGATTATATTGAGAATGGGTTGCCAGGTCCTTCCCCCATTTTTGCCATGCTGGGGATTGAACTCAGGGCCTCAGAGAGTGCAAAGCAGCACTCCTAGCACTCTATATTTCTCCTTTACAGTACTAAACCCATGCCCTCATACTCATTAGGATGGCTATTATCAAAAAATCAAAACAAATATTGGTGAGGATGGGAAGCAAAGGGAACTCTTGCACATTGTTGGTAGACACATAGATTGCTACAGACATTATGGAAAATAGTTTGGAGATTTCCTTCCTTCCTTCCTTCTTTCTTCCTTCCTGCCTTCCTTCCTGCCTTCCTTTCTTCCTTCTTTCCTTTCTCTCTCTCTCTCCTCTCTTTCTTTCTTTCTTTCTTCCTTCCTTTCTTTCTTTCTTTCTTTCTCTCTTTTCTTTTCTTTTTTGTAGTACTAAGGGGTTTAACCCAGGGCCTCATGCATGCTAGAGAAGGGCTCCACTAATGAGCTGCACCCTCAGCCCTATATTGATTTTCTTTATTTTGAGACAGGGTCTCACTATGTTTCATAAGCTAGCTCTGGCCTTGAACTTGTGATTCTTCTGCCTAAGCCTCCTGAGTCACTGGGATCAAAGGCATGTACCATGGTGCCCAGGTTAATATAGAGATTTCTAAAAATATTTTCAAATATTTTCAAATATTTTCAAAATATTTTCTTCTATACATGTACCTAAAAGAAATGAAATTAACAGCTCCTTACGATACTCTCATTCTATGTTCACTGCAACTTTATTCACAACAGCTGAAATATAAAAGCAACCTGAGTGTTCATTATGCTAGGGTTTAGCTCAGTTGGTAGAGTGCTGCTCTGCACTCTCTGAGGACCCGGGGTTTGATGCCAGAACTGCAAAAACAAGAAAAAGACCTGGTAAACCAATCCCACTATGAGTTGGACACATGACTGGGTGGCATCTAACAATAAGTGTCCATCTATGGACAAAGGGATGAAGAAACAATGGTACATTTGTACAATGGACTATTATTTAGCTCTAAAGAAGAAAGAGATCTTGTGCTTTGATATAATTTAGATTAGCCTGGAGAATATTATGATAAGTGAAATAAGAGGGACACATAAAAGTATTATATGACTTCACTTATATGTGTAATGTGAATATATCAAATACTCAGAGATAGATAACAAAACAGTAGTTACTCAGGGTAGGGGGAAGGATGAGGAGGTGTAGATTAGAGGACTAAAAGTAGTAGATTTGTAAAATGAACAAATCTAGCGATCTAATGTACAACATAAAGACTAAAGTTAATAAAATTGTACTACATATAGGATTAATACTATTTTTTGTAGATTTTAGGTGTTCTTGCTCTGAAAGAAAATTAAGTTAGTAAATAAACAAATAAATAAAGAGTAAATATGTGAAATGATGGAAGTGTTAATTTGCTTCACTATAGTAAGTGTGATCATTAACTTTATGTGTTAACTTGACTGAGCCAACAGGATACCCAGATATTTGGTTAAACGTATTATCTTAGTGTGTCTGTGAAATTACTTCCAAATGATATTAATAGTCATATTTGTAGACTGATTAAAGCAGGTTGCTTCCCCTGATATGGGTGAGCTTCATCGAAATCACTGAAATCCTATATAGAAGAAAAGGCAGGACATAAACAAATAGAAGCAGGAAGAAATAACTCTTCCTTTCTATATGACAGTCTTTGACCTGGGACATTGGATTTTTGCCTCCAGACTCAGACTCAGACTTGAACTTACCCCATTGGCTTTCCTGCTTCTTAGGCCTCAGATATTCAGACATGGACTGAAACTATGGGCTCTTTTGGGTCCAGATTTCTCAGCTTCCATAATCATGGGAGCTGATTCCTCTCTCTCTCTCTCTCTCTCTCTCTCTCTCTCACATACACACACACACACACACACACACACACACACACATTTCCTATTGCCTCTGTTTTTCTTGAGAACCCTGATGAATGCAATCACATTTTTAGTAATTCTATATCTCCTATAAGGGGCTGGGATTTAGCTCAGTTGGTAGAGCACTGTGCTGCAGTCTCTGAGGTCCCAAGTTCAATTCCCAGCACCACAAAAATGGGAGAAGGACCTGGCAATCCACTCCTAAGGCAATCCTGAAGCAGTCAGCCATTGAAAACCTTATGAGGGTCACTATGAGTAGGATACCGACTCGAACACATCTAACAACAATGACAACAACATGTCTCCTATAACATCAGTTGTATACCTTAGCTACAAACAACAAATAAAAAAGTAAAAATTAAACTTGTATCATAGTTAATATATAGCACTGAAGTAGTCATTATGGGTAAGACCAAAAACTTACTGATTTTCTTGAACTTAAAGTTTTGCCTTTTTTTTTTCTTTTTAAATTTCAAAATCCATCTGCTGTTGGAGGAGACACCATTATCTTGTCAGAGCTTAGGGCCTCTAAAGTCTTAATAGAGAACATGTGGGGAAGAAGTAATTAGACAGTGACATTGAACAAGTAATTAGAAGTGTGATGAGTACTGTAAAGGAGAAATATAGAGTGCTAGGAGCATATGACAGGGGGACCCACACCTCCCTTCTCTGTTCTGCATGGAATCCAAGATATACACATTTTTTTGGTGCTGGGGAGTTGAACCTAGAAATTCCTGCACACTGAACTCTACCCCCAGCCCCATTTTAATTTTCTTAAGACAGGGTCTTGCTGAGTTATGCAAGCTCAGGCCTTGAATTTGCAATCCTCTTGCATCTGCCTCCTAAGGGCTCCTGTGTTGCTAGGATTACAAGCATGGTGTGCCACTGTGCCCTGTGACATGCACATTTTAAGCTGTAGTGGAAGAAAGCCCTTGAAAGAGTTAGCAATTGCAATGCCTGGAGTGGGAGTGGATGAGGAGTGGGAGGAAGTGATCGCTCCTTTTACTGTCCTTGAACTGGGCAAAAATACTGTTCTGAGGAAACTGAAAAGGAACTGAAAATCTTGGAGTAAGGACTTGGATAATATAAAGGTTGTTTCATTCCAACAAATCGAGTAGCTGGATGATCTTGATTTCAAGAACCAAAAAATAATTTTTCCATTATCTTCAAAAGGTGGGAAAACAGCCAGGCAGAAATGGTAAGTGATGACTACTTCATCCACTTATATGGATAAGCTTTAAACGTTTTGCTACTCCTGGTTTTGAGGTCTTCTGGAGACTTGATACAGGAAATTTTTTTAGGATGGTTTTGTGGTGTCACAAATAGAATTATATTGGTAAGTCCTTAGGTAGTTGGATATAAATTCAGTGTCAACTCCAGCATTATCTGGCTGTTTTGCTTAGCATATGTCAGTGGTTCTCTACTTTAGTGGGCATCAGAGTTACCTGGAAGACTTTTTAAAACGTAGACCAGTAGGCCTCAATTTATAATTTCTGATTCATTTGTGGCAGGAGGCATTGGGATTTGCATGCATACTAAATTCTCAGGTGTTTCCACTGCTGCTTTTGTCCACCTTGAGAGCCCTTGGTGTGTGCTAGGGAGTCATCTAACTTGAATGATGGGGGCTTGTGGAGGAGAGTCTTGGTCTAGGAATCAGAAGACCTGAGGAAGACTTGCAGTTGCTCTGTTCAAATGCCTTAATCACCTTAATTTTTTCACTGAATTTCTCCAAACACCTTCCCATCTGTAGAATGTATGCTTTAATAATATTGTCACAAAAATCAAGTTAGACAGTACATCTGAAAGCATTTTGTAAACTGAAAGGAAAAGATCTCTGAGATGAAAACCTTTTCTTATCCCCCATGATGAGCATGTATCTCTAAAATGTAGATCATGGAACTAATGAACAATCACCCAAAGATTAGGGATGTTATCCCAGAGGGCTCCAAGAGTAAAACTCTGACCTCTACCAGATATAGTCTGAAAGGATGCAGTAAAGTCTATTGCTATGCTGCAAATCAAATATTCCTGAAAAATTCAGTGGTGACCAGCTCTGTGTTGCTCTGGAAGTTCTTGTCATTATTCCATTTGGCAATTTATTTATTTATTTTTAATTTAATTATTTTTTTGGGGAAACCAGAGCTACAAGTTTCCATAGTGTGACCCAATTTTGGGTGAACGGATGAAGCCTCCTTGTCAAGTATAACTGAAGTTTCTTCAAGAGTAATAATGTCAAAGAAGAATGGAATCATTGAAGTATTAAACGGTATAAAACAAAGACAAAAACAACTAGCAACAAGGTGTTTTGGTTGTGTGAAACAACTTATTTCTGTTGATGAGCTTTAAAAGTCCCAATTGTAATTTTTTGTTGGTACATTTAACCATCGTGCAAGTCATTTTATTCAAATTTAATAAATATATTTTAAAAAATTAAACCTTAAGCTAATGACCATTCTAGCCCTGTCAGCTAAGACTGAGACTTTGTGTTTTATTGACTGTCTACTGCCTAACAACAACAACAATAACAACAATTGCCTAATGTTCTTTATCTTTTATCTTAGCTGAGCCCTGCTGGGGCTGAGCTGTTCCAAAATGGGTGATTCTGAGCCCTAGTGAAAATTTGAACATCTATGTATCCTTAAAGAAAATCTTCAGATGAATATCTAATTTTACCAATGCCATTTTTTGAAAAGGGTATCTATCTTTTCTCCATTGTGAGTCTTTAGGCCCTTTGTCAAAGATCAGATGGCTGTAGTTGTGTGGGTGTATATCTGGATCTTTAATTCTGTTCCATTGCTCATCAAACCAATTTTTGTGCCAGTACCAAGCTGTTTTTGCTAACATAGCCCTGCATTGTTGTTGGTAGGTGCCATTGAGTTGGGTCCAACTCATAACAACCCTCATAGGGTTTTCAGTGACTGTTTTGGGGTTGCTTTGGGAGTGGATTGTCATGTCCTTCTGTCATATAGCACTATAATTATAGCGTACCATCAAATACTGTGATTCTTCCTGCACTAATTTTGCAGTTTAAGATTATTTTGGCTATATGTGGTCTTTTGTTTTGCAATATGAGTTTTTGGATTATTCTTTCTATTTCTGCAAAGTCTGTCATTGGGATTTTAATGGGAGTTGCATTAAATCTGTAAATTACTTTTGGTGGTATAGCCATTTTTACAATATTGAATCTTCCATTCCATGAGCAAGGGAGGTCCTTCCATCTTCTAGTATGCTTTGCAATTTCCTTCTTTAGTGTTCTGACATTTTCCTTGTAGAGATCTTCAGGGTTTTTGGTTAGACTGAGTCATAAATATTTAATTTTTTGGTGAGCTATTGTGAAAGGAAATGTTGACTTAATTTCCTTCTTTTCCTGTTCAGAATGGGTATAAAGGAAGGCTATGGATTTCTGAGGGTTAATTGTGTATCCTGCTATGTTACTTAAGGAGTTAATTAGATCTAAGAGTTTTCTAGGGGAATTTTTTGGGTCCTTTAGGTAAAAGATCATTTTGTCCACTAATAAGGGTAATTTGAACTCTTCTTTGCCTATTTGTATCCCTTTGATTTCTTCCTCTTGTCTGATTGTTCTGGCTAGCACTTCGATCCCAATGTTAAATAAGAGAGCAGGGAGTGGGCATCCTATCCTTGTCTTGTTCCTGATCTTAGAGGGAATGGTTTCAATTTTTCCCTGTTTAATATGATATTGGCTATAGGTTTGTTATAGATGGTCTTTATAATGTTGAGGTGTTTCCCTACTACATACATCTTCTCTAGGGCTTTTATCATGAAAGGGTGTTGCACTTTGTCAAAGGCCTTCTCAGTGTCAATTGAAATGAGTATGTGATTTCTGTCTGCAAGTCTCCTGATATGCTGAATTATATTGATTGATCTTTATATGTTGAACCAGGCTTGTATCTGTGGAAGGAGGCCTACTTGATCATGGTGTATGATCTTTTTTATATGTTGCTGAATTTGATTTGCCAGGATTTTGTTGAGAATTTTTGCACCAATATTCATCAGGTGGTTGTGAAAATTGAACATCCATCTGCAGGAAAATGAAAATAGCCCTGTATCTCCCAATTTTCATGAGAGCCATCTAAAATGGATAAGAAACCTCAACATAAAACCAGAAACATTAAAACTACTAGAAGAAAATCTAGGAAAAATGCTCTAAAACATAAGCATAGGAAAGTATTTTCTTAACAAGACTCCAGTAGCTCAGGAATTGACACCAAGAATTGACAAGTGGGGTTACATGAAATTAAAAAGCTCTTCATGTAGGAAACAATCAATATAGTTAAGGAAGAGTGAGCTGGATGGGAGAAAATCTTCAGATCCTACACATCTGATGGAGGATTAATTTCTAGAATTTATCAAGAACTCAAGAAAGCAAATCCCAACAAGACAAAAAACCCAATACACAAGTGGGCAAAGGAAATGAAGAGTTCTCAAATGAAGTAGTTTGTAGGGCTAACAAACACATGAGAAGATGCTCAATATCCCTAGTCATTAAGTAAATGCAAATCAAAACAACTCTGAGATTCCATCTAATTCCAATAAGAATGACCAACTTCAGTGTTGGCAAGAATGTGCAGAAAAGGGAACATTTTTACACTGCTGGTGGGCCTGTAAATTAGTTCAACCACTATGGAAATCAATATGGGGATACCTCAGAAAACTAAAAATAGAACTGTCATAAGACTCAGCTATACCACTCCTGGGAATATACCCAAAGGGAGACAAGTCATGATACCACAGAGACACTGGCATCTTCATATTTAATGCAGCAGTCTTCACAATAGTAGGAATATGGAACCAGCCAAGATGTCCATCAACAGAAGAATGGATAAGAAAATTGTGGTACAGGTACACAATGGAATATTATTCAGCAATAAAAAAGAATGAAATAATGCCATTTGCAGCAAAAAGGATGGAACTGGAGAATGTTATCTTAAGTGAATGAACACAAGCTGAAAAAGAGAAATACCCTATATTCTCACTTATGTGGGAGCTGAATCTTTTTGAAAGGAAAAAAACCCTGTATGTAATTAGAGTTGACAGCACCTAATAACAACAACAAAAACAAGGGAAAATATAAGCAGAGTAGAAAGAAGGAGGCAGAAAACTAGCAAAAGGAAGTGAAGGTTGTTGAAGGTGGGAAGGGGAGGAGAAACAATGTAAAGGGATAAAGGGGGATAGGAAAATTTCAATATAAATGATGCAACTTCATGTGTACCTGGGGGAAGTAGGGGAATATAACCCATATAGGCATACGAGTTTTACTACACATTAGTCAAAAGGTTCCATAAACTTTGTAAGTTGATGAAAGTGTAACCAAAAGTGATATAATAGTTGCATAATGGAAAAAGAAAATGCTATATTACTCTGTACCCCACTAACATTTACCAATAAAGGGAAAAGAGAAAAAATAAAGAAAATCTGTGAGATACATTGGGTGAGCAGCAAAACTGAGTCTTTTCCATAGACTAACCAGGAATCCTTTATTGGTCCATTAAACTGTTCATAGAACTTATCACTTCCAAGTGGTGAGAGAAAATCATTGAGAAAGGTCCCACTTGTCCAGCAATGATAAAGAAAACATCCCTACAAAGCATTTGTCCTAGTGGTGAGTGTCTTGAGCCCTAGGCTCATGCCACATGGCTTGTGAGGTAGCTTTCATTGTTTTATTTGAAATATGGGTTACCCTCAAGCTTTGTGAGTACATGTTACTGCCATTTTAATAATTATGGCTGGAAAATTTCCCATAGGAGGCGAAGTTGTTATTCTGTAGCATTTCCAGGGGAGAATAATGGATGATGAAGAAAACATATAAAAGAGGCCAGGACTGAAGGACTAGTGAGAGATCAGGGTGGGCAGTCCTTGCTGAAGAAGGCTACATCAGCAACTGAGAGATGCAAACCAAAGTTAATAGCCTGGACTCCAGAGTCAGATAGGGGTGGTTAAATTCCATATTTCACCATTGTCCAGTTCTCTGACATTCAGTAAATATCTTCTCAGAACCTCCGTTTCCTCTTTTATAAAATTAGTTTAATATATTTTCTTGCTTATGTATGGTGAAAATTTTATGTGGGGATAGCTTTTAATTCTAATTAGAATGCATGTTCCTGTAGAGAAGAGAATGAGGCCTTTATTAATTTATTTAAGAATTTTATATTGAGCACATTGTATGTGCTGGACACTGGGGATATCTGCCTTCTGTACATTACTCCATCCCATTATGTTTAGCTCCATGCTTAGCATGCAGTTAACACTCAAAATATTTGCAAAATCAACTGAATAAAAATTTTGCATTTTTTTTGTTAGAAAAATGGTACAGTGAGAATCAACTCCTTTGCTCACCTCACACACATACTTAAAATATGTGTAACTTTTAATTTGGACACTCTATTATTAAAAAGATGGAACAGTAAAATTTCTTCCTCGGTTCCCCATGCCATAGTATTTCTTGGGGTCATCATTGGTTAAAACTTGATACTAGGAACATTTTGTTTTATACAGGATGAAATATACTCAAATAATTGAAGCAATGGCACTATCACAGCTAGTGTTAAGTTTGTATCTAATTTTTGATTTAGACATTTTGCCCCCAATGAAATATTATATGTTATAATGCAGCAGCTAATAAGATCTGATGCAGTGACTTTAAATTGAATTTCATTAAAAAAATAAGAGCACTAAATGTCTTTCTAATGGTCTTAATTAGGGAAAATGGAAGATTACAGTATTTATATATTAATGCACTAACTTTGATAATTGGGATAATATGAAATACATGGTGAGAAAAAATAGAAAGTTTGGAAGCCAAAGGAAGAATAACACACGACTGCCCAGTCACTAATATTTTTTTTTTGGTCGGATCAAAGAGGCTCAGCACATGACAGACATAACAAGTTGAAGTAATTATGCTTTTTTCTGTGTACAAGTCAGTATTGTCCTAAGGCAGCCCTTGTTTTGTAGTGACTTCCCTGAGAAAAGCATTGTTCTGAATCTCACTGCTTCATAACAACTGCCACTTGTCCTCCTGATTAGGGCATTGTATGAAAACAGTGCATTCATTGCAGGGTTCTCACTAATCTTTTTCTTTTCATCCAGTGCCTCCTAGTTTCTCAGAGCTCTGCCTTGGCATTTTTAATTGAATGCTCCTAAAAGTTGATATTCATGTATTCTGCTTGCCTGAAATTTTTGTATATACCTCACTATGAGGGTCTTATCTTTCTCTTTTATATTTCAGTCTGGTTGGGGAGTGAAATTAAGCTCGATTCCCTAATTGGGAGCCACATGGGGCAACCACATGATGATAACTGTAACAGAACTCAATAGCTACCCAACACTCTGAAACAGAAGGTCGCCATTTTCTAAAACCAGAGAAAATGCTGCTGGGTATTTTGCAGAATTGTCAATCAGGATAGAATGGACGCTAATTGCTTTTCCCACAGCTGTTAACATTTCTCTTTAGTAGCCAAACAACCCTTAAGACAAGAACAAACTTTCTAAGACATCTGAAAATTTTCTTCAAGCCTAAGTATAGGCTTCCAAGGTGACATCTGTGATGAGTTGTCCATTGATTAACATAAATTAAGAGTTAACCCTTCTGAACAAATACAATATTATAGAAAGATCTGATTGTATTAAAAAGACATATTGATCAGATGAATAAAACTCATACATTTATAATTTTGAGGAATGTTTATATTGTTATGGAATTATGTGTTGCTCTTAAGTGGTATTCTTTAAAGTAGAGATGGCAATATCCAGGGATGGAAAACCTATTCAATGGCATGTGAGAAAAATTTCTATACTTACTTTTATCTCAAAGTTAAGAAAAATATATGAGGAACTTATATATCTCAATAAAAACCCAAACACAAATCTGGTTAAAAATGGGTATAGGATATGTATAGACATTTTTCTAAAAAATACATACAAATGATTTACAAGTATATGAAAAGCATGTCAGGAATCATCGGGAAAATGCAAATTAAAACTACAATGAAATATGTCACACCTGTTAGAATGAGTACTATTACACTAAATCTATAGATTGCTTTTGGTAGGATAGCCATTTTTACTATATTGGTTCTCCCAATCCAGGAGCAGGGAAGGTCCTTCCATTTTTTAGTATCCTCCATGATTTCTTTCTTTAATATTTTGAAATTTTCCTTATAGAGGTCTTCAGTGTCTTTGGTTAGATTGATTCCAAGGTATTTAATTTTCTGGTAGGCTATCATGAAAGGTATTATATCTGTAATTTCCTTCTTTTCCTGTTTACTGTTGGTGTAAAGGAAGGCTACTGATTTATGAGTGTTAACTTTATATCCTGCCACTTTGCTAAAGGAGTTCATAAGGTCTAAAAGTTTTCTAGATGTGGTTTTGGGGTCCTTTAGGTAAAATACCATGTCATCTGCAAATAAGGATAATTTGACCTCTTCAGTGCCTATCTGTATCCCTTTGATTTCTTTCTCTAATCTGATTGCCCTGGCCAGGACTTCAATCACAATGTTAGATAGAATAGGAGAGAGTGGGCATCCTTGTCTTGTTCCAGATCTTAGTGGAAATGGTTTCAATTTTTCTCCATTTAATATAATGTTGGCTGTGGGCCTGTCATAGATATCTTTTATGATATTAAGATATTTGCCTGCTAGGCCTATCTTCTCCAGGGTTTTTTTTTTTTTAATCATGAAAAGGTGTTGCACTTTGTCAAAGGCCTTTATAGCATCAATTGAGATGATGTGATTTTTGTTTGCCAGTATCTTGATATATAAAATTACATTAATTGATTTTTGTATGTTGAACCAGCCTTGCATCTGTGGAATAAATCCCACTTGGTCATGGTAAACAATCTTTTTAATATGCTGCTGAATTTGGTTTGCCAGGATTTTGTTAAGGATTTTTGCCTCTATGTTCAGAAGGGAAATGGGTCTATACACAATGGAATAATACTCAGCAATCAAAAAAAAATGAAATAATATCATTTGCTGCAAAATGGATGGAATTGGAGAAAATTATCATAAGTGAATGAACACAAGCCCCAAAAGAGAAATACCACATGTTCTCACTCATATGAAGGAGCTGAATCAAATTGAAAAGAAGGAAAAAATCCTATACAGAAATTGGAACATAATAAAAAGCTAATGTAAACTTAGAGAAGGGACAATCCAAGGAGCAAAAAGAAGGAGGGAGGGATCTAGCAAAAGGAAGCAATGATGAGAGAAGGTAGGAGGGGGAGGAGGGACAAGGAGGCGTGAGGAATGTGAGAGTGGTCAACCTCAAAGTAAATAGCCCAACTTTAATAGTTTGGGAAATAATTATAATAATACCAACAATACCAAAGGATGGTAATAATGTAAATGGGCTAGATTATTCATGTAATACTGCTGACAATGTAAAAAGATAGATCACTATAGAAAAAAGTGTAGTCTTAAATCATAATTAGGACACAAGTTTATACAGAAAAATATTCCCCCAAAAAGACATGCAGGTTGAAGAGCGGCCACTGGTGGGGCTTGGGAGTGGGGAGAAGGGGCACAAGAGGGTAATAGGGAAGTTATCTGTGCAATGTACAATGAAATGCATATATGGAGATGTCACAATGAAATGCATGTCAGAATGAAACACATTGAGTTGTACACTAAAAATTTCCAATAAAAAATGAGTAATATTAAAAGAAAGAGAAACATAATAGACAATAAGTATTGGTGAGGCTGTGGAGAAAAGGTAATCCTCGTGCACTATTGATAAAGATGTAAATCAGTACAGCCACTGTAGAAATAGTGTGGAGTTTCTTTAAAAAATTGAACTACCATATATTATTCACACTAGCCAAAATATAAATAACCTAAGTGTCTGTTGATAGAGAGCTAAATAAATTATGGCATAAATGCAACGGAGTATTATTCAGCCACTGAAAAGGTGGAAATCCAGTCATTTGCACAATGTATACCAAATTTGAGGATATTATGTAAAATGAAAAAAGTCAGAAAGAGTAAGACAAATACTGTATGATCTCACTTTTATGTGGAATCTAAAAAAATGTATAGAAACAGAGAGGAAAATGGTGGTAGAGGGGGAATGGCAAGAAGTTGGGCAAAGAGTACACGCTTACAGTTTTAAGGATGAATCATCTTTGGGAAATTGACATGAAGCCTGGTAACTATAGTTAATAATAATATTAACTCACTGTATGCTTCAAATTGGCTTGTTGTTGTTAGGGGCCATCCAGTTGGGTCTAACTCATAATGACAGTCATAGGGTTTTCAATGGTTCATTGTTTTGAGATTGTTTTGGAAGCAGATTGCCATGTCCTTCTCCTGTTTTTGCAGTGCTAAGGACCGAACCCTGGTCTTTAGAGAGCATAGAGCAGATGCTCTACCAAGTGAGCTAAACCCCAGCCCTCAAATTGGCTAATAGATCTTAACTGTTCTCATCACACAGACAACACAAATAGTAATAAACTGAAGTAATAGATGTAACTAACTTGATTATGGTAATTTGCATACATAATATATACATCTATCAAATCATCACATTGTACCCTTCAAATTTATATAATTTCTGATGATTATGCCTTAATAAATCTGAAAAATAAAGATTGAGGAAAATGTAAGTTTGTCAATATTAAACATAAAAGCTTGAGGTAGTACATGTTTATAATTCATAATACTTTTATATTGAGAATACAGGCTCTAAAATTTTTTACTAATGGGAATGTGTATCAGTTATCTGTTGCTGTGTAATAATTGCCCCCAATAACAGCTTAAAGCAGCAAATATTTATTATATTACAGTTTCCCTGAGATAGGAATTTGGGTGAAATTTAGCTGGGTGTTTCTGTCTAGAGGTCTGTCATGAACTGGAAATAAGGTGTTTACTGTGGTCACACCAAAAGCTCCATTGAGGGAGAATGTGTTTCTATCTTCCTCATCTGGTTGTTAATAGAATTCAGTTCCCAGCACTCTGTTGGTGTGAGGGTCTCAAGTCCTCCTTGGTGTTTGCCTGGAGGCCTTTTCCCTTGCACTGCCCTTTTAATAGGGCAGCTAGCAATATGGAAATTCACCTCCCCAGAGCAGGTGAGTTAGAAATGGAGAAAAACATCCAAGTCAAAATCCAAAGTCTCTTTAAAACTCAGTCTTAGAAGAGACATTACATTGCTTTTGCCATTCTGCAGAATTGAATGAAAGTAAGTCTGTTGAATAACAGAGTAGGCATAGGACGGTGAATCACCATATCCTGTGTGCGCTCAGGAGGAGCCATGAACACAAAGACACAGGGAAGTTTTGGGATTATTCTAGAATCTGCATACCATAGAATACATGACTAAAATTTCTGAGATTACCACTAGAATACAAATTTGCAAATTCATTTCTGTAAATGTTCAGATAGTATTTTAGGCTTGCCAGGAAGCCATATATGATCTCTGTTGAATAATCTCTTGCAGCCTTTAAAAAGATGAAAAATTAGTTGGAGGGTCATATAAAAATATGCCACAGGCAAGATTTTACCTATACGTCATCATTTGCCAACATTGGTTCTAATGCACTGTAAGATAGAGCTCAATTCAAAATCAGAAAGAACCCTGAAAATCAAAGTTATCCAATGATAGAACCAGTCTGTCTCCAAATGGATTAATTATTTAAGCACAGTTATAAAGTTCTCTCAGGTGCAGAGTGCTTGGGGCTGATGGCTACAGCAAGAAAAATGGACCAGTTGAGCTCTTCCAACTTGAATTCTTCCAAGTTACATCATGAGTTTTAAGTGGGCACAAGAGCAGTGCCTTCTGGGTGAATACAATTGGTATTGCATTTACCACTTCTGGTTTTGAGAGAAACACCAAATACCAGCACATTGAAGTCTCTGAGAAGTAAGGAAACTTGTTTTGTTATTGTTTTACCCAAACTTATTTGACCAGGGAATTTCTCACCCTCTTTTGTCTTGACTTTTAGCATGTGGAACATTATTAGGAAACATTAAATTAACTGATATATAAAATCTCTTCCAAATTTTAAGTTCATGATTCTAGACATGGAAGACATCATTCAGTTCTTTTGGTTAATACTTTCACATATATTGATCTCCCTAAAATGTTTAGTGCATCTTAGCATATATCAGCCAAGTAAATATTTTAGGCCAATCCCTCTTGCTAGTGCAGAGAGATAAAGATGATAGGGCTTGTGTCCTCAAATGGTGTATTAACTTATTCTAGCCTCTGGACTTATGCATGGTGCTTTGCACACAGGAGGTACTAAGACAAGACTTATTGTATGAATAAAGATTGAAGAAACAGAATCCTTTGAACTATTTGAGATTATGGACACAGAGGGGAAGTCAATATACATATAACAAATCAATGAATTCTGGATGAAAAGTCATAATGCAATCAGTTATCTTCATATTGCCATAAATCTGGATATATGTTCCTGAGTAATCAAACTAAGTTTATCACCATTATAAATTAAGAAGATTAAGCTAAACTCCTGCTTCTGAAATTCAGATTTATATTAGAGCCTGCCACTTTAAAAACAACCCTTGTGGATTCAAGTTGACGTCTTCCCACTAGATGGTTTGATATGACTGTGGCTTTCATCTTTGGATAATAGAATATTATCTGGTTACAACACATAATTCAATTAACATTATCCTTTAAACTTCTCCATCCTTTGTTGAGATGCTTGAATTTATTCCTCTTTTATCCTTGCCTCTCCTCTTTTAATCTTGGAAACTACTGTCATTAATCTGTATCTTTTGAGGTTATCATTTTACTTTAGCTAGGAAGCATTTCATTCTTATCAGCACCCACAGTGCATCATTCAGGCTGTTCTTCTCTATATTGTGTATTTCCATCAATATCCCATCCTTGTATGTTTTTAATCTCAGCCAAGAATGTCATATCATCTTCATTTCTGGTCAGATAAAATAAATGTTCCACTGGATATGTAAATGATCCTGGAAGCCAGATGAATTCAGAGGTTTTGCTTTTAGTGTTGAAAAAAGATCTCTATCCTTAGGTCAGACAGTACGGAAACAAACAAAATGTTACCTGCTGGCATATTTTTAAATGGTATTTTCTTTTACCTCCCCATGAATTAAAAAATGACATATGCAATTTAGGATTTGCTTTGGAAAATGAAATCTTTTCATTTATTTAGAAGAAAAAAGGAGAATCAGGAGGTAGAGAATGGGGAAGCTTCTGTTCTTCATCTCACCAGCCGTCACATTATAACAGTATTTGTCTCTGCTAGCCTGGACCGGAGCCTGCAGTGGTAGCCCTGTGGCATCTGATCCCGTCAGATCTCGGAAGCTAAGCAGGGTCAGGCCTGGTTAGTACCTGGATGGGAGACTGCCTGGGAACAGCAGAAGCTGTAGGCTTGGGAGAAGGACCTGGCAACCCCCTCCCAAAAATCAATCTGCCATTGAAAACCCTATGAACAGCAGAGAAGCACTGACAATAGTGTTTCCCCTGTTGTACAGAGGGTCGCTATGAGTCGGATACCGACTCGATGGCACCTAACAACAACAACAACAACAAGCCTGGACTGGAAGCACATGGATTGCCCCTATGCCCCTACCAAAGCAGACTGGGAAATCACATTCTACAATGCTTTAACCAGAAGGAATATAAGATATCTGCTCCAACCCTCTGTTTCTATAGTTGAGGAAACCAAGGCTCAAGGAGATTAAATGAATTATGAAAGGACACACAGCTTTCTTCACTGCATAAGAAACCAAGTTTCCTTGCCCTCAACTCAGAGCCCTTTCTACTTCATTGGAGCATTGTGTCTTTTCTCCCACAAACTTTGCTGAATAGTTAAGTGAATATTTTATAAACAAATCACACTATTTGGTAACAGACATCCTTTAGCACTCTTGGTAAGAATATCACAGCAAAGCAGATCTTTAATGAGATAAAATGATTTACAACTAGTAAATTTCAGTAAAGGCAAAAATATGAGCATCATGGCTGGGTTGCCCGTAATTTGAAATATCTGGTTGCATTAAGACATAATAAAGTTTACAGAAAGGAAAAATATAAATGAGGGATAAATGTTTGAAAGCTTTGGATCTTGTGATGCTCCTATTCAGAGGCCTAATCTATACTCATGTTAATTGTATTTCAAAAAGTATTTAAGAGGCTTTGGAATGATTAAAGAAACAAAACCAAGTTATTTCCATCTTGATATATCTGAAGGGTACTTTCCTTTTGCAAACCTTATATTCATTTATTAAAGGTCTGAGAGAAAATTCAGATAATTAATGGAATATTTTTTAAAAAGCTGTGAAGATCAGCAGTAGGAGAAATCAACAGAAATTCTGGCACCGAGAAGTAAATTGTACTAAAAACTCATATTACAACAAATGCAGTAACTTTCATTATGATTAGATGCTCATGAAAATGAAATCCTTTATTTATGATTTCACATGTCTGATGACTAGAATACCTCTTCACAGGCTACCTCCAGCTTCTCCTACCTCATAGTCCGGTTCTTCCCTACTATCTGCTACTTCCAGTTACAGCTTCCTTAGCTCATATTGCCTTATGACCTCTGGCTCTGTGGCTTTCCTGTTATGAGGTCAGATGAGTCAATATGTTATTTTTTTAAAAAAAATTATTAGTAAATATTGGTGGGGTACGGAGTAAGAAATCTGCTATATCCATTATACAACTCTTAAATCACAGTTGCTTATAATTCACCAATTTACATATTTTACAGGATTGTATAAACTGAAAAAGAGAAGGAAAGAAGAAAAAATTATAGGACTTTTAATTAGTATGTAGTGAAAACCATATGCAATCATGGATTATATTCTCATTGATTTTTCCCTTTCTCCTATTTTTCTCATGTATTCATAGGGTTGCATCATATACTTTGAGATTATCTGCTTCCCCTTTACCCCTTTACATTATTTCCCCTCCCTGTCCCCTTTCCCAACCTCCACTCCCACTCACTTATCTCCTTCCCACTTCTTTCTACTGTGCTTATATTTTTAGATGGGTCAATATTTTAAATAGTAGGAGATTCTTCATGCTATTCTTATACCCAGATGGCTATTGAGAACTATAAATAGAAGTGACTCTGTGAACCGATCTTTAATGTTATCCTCCAAAACCCAGATTAAATGTGTCCCTAATCAGCCTTCCCATTTTCATCAACTAGTAGGGCTAAGATGAACCCACATGTCTGACTCCTACACAGGTGACATTTTCTCTATTTCATTCTCTGGTGTGGGGGCTCTTCCTGGCCTTCCCATTGTTCTTTACTTTGGGCTCTGAAGGAAGGAGTAGGACCTTAGAAGTCCTCCCATTTTTCCAAGTAGGTGATTGACCTGATGACAAGATTTCCTCAATGCAGTTCTTTACCGGACTCTAGAGGCAAGTTTTCAGTGCATCCCCATGACTTGATGGTAAAGTGAACATGAAGATTTCAGTTTTTCATAGTCTGGCCCCTACCTAGTTTGCCAGTCTACGTTTTCCCTTTTAGGTCTACTACAGATAGTCTTTGTTCAGAAATTTTTGCAGTTCTCTGATGTTTTTCTTTCTTACTTTTATAACTGCATTTCTGTGTGTGGAATGCCCTCTGCTTTTCTCCTGCCTAATATTTCTAGGTTCAGCTTGGGATATAAATGAAAAAGTTGTATATCTCCCACCAATTTTCCAGTTTCCAGCAGTCCCTGAAACAAATTGTGTGCAGCACTATGTGTCTACAAAATTATCTAAACAATACAGCAAATAATTGCATTAAAATTTCACCCTTTCACCCTAAGAGGAGTCAGTACAAATATTCAAAGGAGATGGTTCCTAGTTAGTAGGCAATACAGTACAAGCCAGCTCTTGTTTTTAAATGTTATGCCCAGAAGAGATCTTTGAAATTTTATAAACAGATGGATTCTTTTTGCTTGATTCACTAATGTTTTACAATTAACTAATTAACAGGTTTACTGCCAAAATTAGCAATAAAAAGTGTTCAGGAGCTTCGACCAAAGCAGTCTTTTGCAATTACATAGATACCAAAACAATCTGCATGATAGTTTGAGGCTAAACATTGCACAAATCAGAATTTCACCTGCTGTTTTCAAATAAAAGTTGACAAATAGGAAAATGAACCCTGTAGATTTCCACACTCCTTTCATATACATGAGCCTCTGCCTTAATTAATAATAATTACAGGTAGCACAAGCTATAGTTGGAAGGTTTGGATGTATCCAGATTGCTTTCAAGTGTGCAAAATTGCTTAGCAAACACAGTTCTCAAGGACTATCAGGAACCATTTTTATATAAAGTCCACCTGCTGTTCTCTAGCTAGCAGGACCTTAAATGACCTGCTCAACTTGACTTCCTACTGTTCCTACCCAGAGCTGGGTCAGGCCCCTGTCTGGGGAGTCATCATTCATCCTACTGCTGCTCTGGTCCTACCCCTCATCCCTCTCCTACACACTCCAACATGCTTCTGCTCTAGTCAAATTTTTATTATTCCTTGAATGTGCCTCACTCTGCATCTTACTTTACCAGGAGGTGTTTTTCCGCTTCTCAACTTCCAGGCTCCTTTAGGATATAGTTTGGACATTAACCTCTTTGGGGATGCATTCCCAGATCGATGCCCTACTTCTGCTTCCCCCAAATGGCATTAGGTATAGGAGAAGAAGGTGGGTTTTCCTTTGGTTGTTCCTTTACTAAACTGTAAGCAACTGCAGTGAAGAAAGAATGTGGTTTGGATTTTTGTTTAGAAAAAATTCTAGGCTCAATGAATAACAATTAGAAGAAAAGAATATAGGGAGAAGAGCAATATGGAAGGAGAAAGTGGGGGGGGGGAGCCAGATGTTTTGCTTACTCTTGGTTCAGCCTGTTCCCTCTGCCTGGAATCATTTAGTCCACTTTTCTTAATTCATTTCTCAGAACCCATGGAAGTTTCAGTTTGTACTAAACCACTTACTTCTACTTTTTTATTTTTAAGGAGCCTTGTTTTAGCCTTCTATTTTTTCTGACATCAAAAGTCTGCCTCATCCAAAATTATAAGAAAGAAAAAATCCTAGAGGTTGGAACATAACAACAACAACAAAAAAGCTAAAGTCAGCCTAGTGGAGAAGGGACAATTTGGGGAACTCAAAAGAAGGAGGGAGAGATTTAGCAAAAGGAGGAAATCCTGGGAGAGGAGAGGGGGGATAGGAGGAACAATGAGGAATGAGGAATGAGGGAGGAGATGACCTTATGGTGAATAGCCCAACTTTAATAGTCCTGGAAATAATTATAATAACAACAATAATACCAAAGAATGGTACTAATATAGATGGTTTAGAAAATTCATGGAATAGTACTGACAATGTAAAAAGGAAGTTCACTTCAGAAAAAGTTTCAATCTTAAACATAATTGGAACACAAGGATATATAGAAAAATATTACCATAAAAAGACAAGCAAATGGAAGAGAAGTCTTTGGTAGGGGGGTGGGACGGGGGGAAGGAAGCGCACAAGACAGTAAGGGGGAACTTATCTGTGTAATGCACAACAAAATGTGTATATGGAAATGTCACAATGAAAAGCATGTCAGAAAATCACATTAAGGTGTACATTAAAAATTTCCAATGGAAAAAAAAAAGAATTAGAGAACTCAACCTAAAAAAAATCTGCCTCATCAATTTTGTTATAAAATTCTTAGGCCGCAAGGTGTGAGAAATGGAACCTCAGGACTGAAAGGGGCCTAGAGAAATGGAGCTCACTAAGGTCGTCATCCTGGTACTTCTGATAATTCCATTGAAGCTTTTTTTTGATACCTAGCCCGTGGTAGGTCCTCTCTGGGTATGATTAATCAATTAAACATTTCTTGTGCACAACAAGATTAAATACTGTTCTTATGACTTTATTGATTTATTAAATTAATTACTTTTTAATTTATACCCTGTCATGTCCCCCAAAACACACAGAGTTGGATACAAATCAATTATGATCTCTTAACCCTGTCATGTGGCATGAGCGGTGAATTAAAGTCTACCACATGCACCTTTACTGGCTAAATTTCAAGACACAGTTTGGTTGACACTTTGTCCTGGACTCCTCCCTGACTTCTTGGTCATGAGGTAGGTGATCCTTACCAGGACTTCTAAAGCACATATGCATATCTTTCCCACAAGCTTGCTATACATATCTTAACAGATTTTTATAGAAATATTACACACCCTCATCTTAGTTGCCTTTCCCAAGGCTATAAGGCCTTGGAAGGCAGTGACAAAGCTTTCTTCATCTTGGCATGGCCACAAGTGCAGGGCCTAGGGCATGGTTGTTGTTGTTGTTAGGTGCCCTCCAGTCAGTATCTGACTCATAGCGACCCTCATAGGGTTTTCGATGGCTGACTGTTTTGGGATTACCTTGGGAGTGGATTGCCAGGTCCTTCTCCCATTTTTGCGGTGCTGGGAATTGAACTCGGGACCTCAGAGACTACAGCACAGCGCTCTACCAACTGAGCTAAATCCCAGCCCTAGGACATGGTATACCCCTCCTATTCCATCCTCCATGATGCTACTAGAGCCCTCCTCCTTACAAAAATAAACTGTATCCCATACTCCCCTGTAGAAAAGCCTCTGAGGGTTCTGTAGCTTGTGTAGGAGAAAGTGCTAGCACTTGAGTTTAGAATAGATGTCTTTCATAATATGGTCCTATCCACTTCCGAGTCTCATTTCCACCTTTATTCCAGGCACTCTGAAACTTTCATGTTTTACAAGTTCATTACCTGGGTATTATCTTAAACTTTGGATGGAGAAAAGGAAATTTCTCTTCATCATCCCTACAGGCTGAGTATATCTCCACTTGGAAACACACTACCCTTCCTTTCAAGGTTCGACTCACATATTACCTACTCCTTGGTATTCCAATAAGGTTTGACCTAACCTACCACATAGGCATCATTCAGCTACAATTTCAATAAGCACCTACTATGAGTCTGAGAATTGGGAGTCAGGGGCTCACCATGTGAAAAAGGAATCTTTTCATTTCTTTGCTTCCCTCACCCAGCCAGGTGGGAATCCTGATCCTTTTGTTCTTATTTCCCTCTCTGACAAAGCATAGTGCCTGGTATTTAGTATAGTCTGGGTTAACACATTCTTGGGCATTTCTGGCTTAATGATTTGTCATAGGCTTAATGCTAATATTCCACCTTAACAACTAGTGATTTTACATACCATTTGTGCATCTATGGATGAAATTTATCAGAACAATACTTTAGAAGCTGTATGTATTAATTCTAGAAGCTGAAGATATCTTCCTGCTACCATCTTTCTAATCTGTTCTTTCAGAATTCCATTCTTTTGCTTTTGTACTTTCCTGTAGTTAATTTTTGCATTAACATTGTCTTTGACTTGTATTAGGCATAATGCTTTAATATTTCACATAATGTATGGAGAATTAGGTATACAACTTTTCTACTGATAATGGGAATACTGATAACAGCGGTTTTAATGCTCAAACTCCTTGCATGTTTTATTAAAATGTATACCATTATTTTATCCTCTTTCTTCAGGCTGCTGAGCAGACATTATTCAAGCAACTTTAGAAGAAATACAAGCTTTATTAACTATCATCATTTTTGTTAAACAATAACCTGTTGCTGTGTTTTTCATGGAAGAATAAATGCTATATATGAAGAGATACACCTCATAAATGCCTGCTGCTGAAGCCCTGTGGCATCTGATCCTGTCAGATCTCAGAAGCTAAGCAGGATGGAGTATGGTTAATACTTGGATGGGAGACTGCCTGGGAACACCAGGTGCTGTAGGCTTGCGAGACAGACCACTACCAAAAATCAATCCACCATTGAAAACCCTATGAACTGCAGAGAAGCACTGACAATAGTTTGTTTCACCGGTTGTACATAGGATCACTATGGGTCAGACACTGACTCCATGGCACCTAGCAACAATAACACCACCACCTCATAAAGAATGAAATTCAGTGTGTATGTAATTGCTAATGCAGTTTAGATGTGCACTTTTTAGCACTGGAATCATCACAGCCACACAAGTCCAGAGCCACAATCTAGAGTAATTTCCAAGAAATCAAGTGAGGGGCATTCAGTTTTACTAGGTCTTCTTTCCTCTGCCCTCTTCCCCAGGGGAAGCACATCCACGTAGATGCATATATGGAAGTGGAACCACTCTTCTTTGATCTCTACTTAATCAAATGACTGCATTAATGTTTTTCTGGACTGATGGATTTACTGCACTAATTGATATCCTCTATTCCTTTTCTGCCTGTAGCTATATCACTGTGGTGTCCATCCCATCAGATTTTGGAAGCTAAGCAGGGTCAGACCTGGTTAATGATTGGATGGGAGGCCACCTGGGAATACCAGGTGCTGTAGTGTTGGGCGAAGGACTGGGCAACCCACTCCTAGAAAACAATCAGCCATTGAAAACCCTATTAATAGCAGAGAAGCAGAACAATAATGTTTTTCCTGTTGTACATAGGGTTGCTATGAGTTGGATACTGACTCAATGGCACCTAACAATAAAAACAACATTCCTTTTCTAAAATACATGTGCTGACCACTCATGCTGATTAACACATTTTAAATACTCAGTTTGTAGGCCTTTTATTTAAGTCAGATTTTCTGTACATTTAATTTTTTGATGAAATATACCATTTTATATCATATATACAAAATAGTATTGAAAAAAATTTGATTCTCTTTAAAGATGGTAATTAAATCCCTAGGCACCCACCATCCAGCTTACAAAATAGAAGCCTGTGTTCTTCCCTTTCCTTGCATACCTCTCTCTCTCTCCTTCCCCTTGCACCCTCCCCAGGGTATCACGATCCTAAATTGTCTTTAAGCTACTCTTTAAATTTCCTTTATAGTTTTATATGTATACCTAAATATATGTGTATCTATCTAGGTAGATATATACAGTTTCATTTTGCTGCCTTATGATCTTTATGTAAG